>CM076573.1:310465300-310545177 GCA_034641835.2 Pinus albicaulis
ATGTCGGAGTTGGGACGTACGGCGAAGCTCTCCAGAACCTCCAGCAAAAGACAACACGCGACCCTCATACTGGTAAATAAAAACCATGCTACGACTCAGAGACCATTCAAAGTTAGAGAAATGCACTTTCTCATGTTGCAGATATAAGCGGTTTCGTGATGCGTGGGTAAGTTGGATCTCCCCTATCTAGTCTTCCATTAAATTTTAGTTTTCAATTTGTTGAGAGTGATATCAGGTGCTATGCTGGTCTTTTTTTTGCTGTTAATGTAGTTTTCTCAACTATATAATACTCAAGGATGAGTATGACCTCTTGGAGAAGGTCGTGCAAGGCGTTGTGAAGAAGGTTCCAAAATCACTGTTGGATGTAGCAAAATATCCAACTGGGTTGGGTGAGAAATTGCAAGATTTTGAAAGAAGGGTCCTATCGAAGCAACAGGAGTTGAATGCCATGGGGAAGGTGGGGGATAGAGTTGTAGAAATTGTGAGCACAGGTGGGATTGGTAAAAATACTATGGCTAAACACTTCTTCAACCTCAAAAGAGCACATTATAAAGAATCAGTCTTTTTACTGGATGTTAGAGAAAATGCAAGGACAATGTCTTTAAATTATTTGAAAAGTAAGCTCATTCAAGAATTGAAACATACTGATATTAAAATTGAGAATCCTGACCATGGTATATGGGAACTTAAAAAACATCTCTCATCTTGTCATGTTATTATTATTCTAGATGATGTAGATGATGTAGACCAGATGGAAAATCTTTCATCAATGAATGATTCCCTTAGCCCGCAGAGCCTGATTTTGGTTACCTCTCATGATTGGCATGTCCTGAGAATCTCAGGACTTGAAGATCAATCAATTTATAATCTAAAGGGTCTAAGTATACCAGAATCCAAAGAGCTCTTATGCTGTCATGCCTTACATTGGAGAGATCCACCAGAAGTGTTTACAGATCTGGTAGATTGATTTGTAATGGCGTGTGACAGATTGCCATTATCTTTGAAAGTCTTGGGGACGATTGTTTGTGGACGATGACAGTGATATTGGGAAGAGTTACTAGAACAAATTCACAAGAGACTTCCTATTGAAATACAAAACAGACTCCCCATTAGTTATCAAAAACTCGAAAAAGAGGATCAAAAAATATTTTAGATATTGTTTGTTTCTTCATAGGAGAGGAAATAGATATGGAAAAAAGAATATGGGGTATGGTGGGGCTTTAAAATCTCGAGAGTAAATGTCTACTGGAGATGGACAGTGAGAAGAAGATAAAAATGCATAATCAAATTAGAGATATGAAAATAATTATTGCCAAAGAAGAATCGATGCCTCGTCGATTTTCCCAAATTGATGAATTTTTGGAGCAAAATTAATCTCATGTCAGTGCTTCAACGTCCATCCATTAATCCTCTCTTTTCTTCAGTTCCTAATCTTTAGTCTACTTTATTTTTATCCCAAAAAGATAGATAATGTGTACTTTTTGATGAATGAATAGGTCGTAACCAAAGTCCGTGGAATATCAATGGTTCCCTCGGGTGCCACACTCTCTCCTATTTTCAAGCCCCTCGCATCTGAAAGATCCTAGGTGGAAAATTTTCAATAAAAATCGCTATGATTGTATCAATTTGGAAATTCTTGCCACTGAAGGTGGTTATTTAAAAGCTATATTAAGGACTAGAACTCGGTCAGTACCTCTGCGATGGCTCCGCTGGTATCATTGTCCACACTCGTCCTTTCCTTCTTGGGTTCCCATGGATTATTTAAGAGTTTTAGAAGTGGCTGGGAGAAAATTGAAAATAATGGGGCAAGATGAGTCTCAGGTATGCAGATTATATGTGCGTGTATTCTTCTTTCACATCTAATTTCAATGTGTAAATGATTCCTCATAAACAAAATATCTATGTTTATTCCTCTTTCACATTTCGTTTCAGATTTTAGATGATATCCCTCATAAATATTTCTTATAGTTGAAATATGAATATTGCAGAAGCGTGTCCAGTTGCCAAAAGTTAAATATCTTTTCTTGAAATGTGAACATTGCAGGCGCCTCTCCAGCTGCGAGAGCTAAATATATTTTCTCCTCTTTCACACTTTCCGAACTCCATAGGGCAGCTGACCCGCCTTGAAAATTTTTTTGTGGCTCATGAAAATCCGATCCTCCCACTCAAAAGTTTGCCGGAGGAATTTTGCAATCTACAATCGTTGAAATGTTTGATCCTACACAGGTGTTCACAGATAGTGTCGCTTCCTAAGTCCTTCGGAAAGCTGACAAACATTTAGCGCATCAATTTAACAAATCTCGACCACTTCGAAATGTCAAGGTGCTTCTAGTTGGGAGACCCTTCCTATATTTTTTGGAATTTTAGAAATTCTCCGGCACTTCACTTTGTTAAATGCTTCCAGTTTCCAGACTCTTCTGAGTTCTTTCGAAAATCTAAGAAATCTCCAGCTCTTGGAAATGTCAGGGGCTTCCAGTTGGGAGACGTTTACGAGTTTTTTTGGAAACTTAACAAATTCACTGCACTTCACTCTGTTAGATGCTTCTAGGTTGAAGCCGCTTCCAAACACATTTGGAAATTTAATAAATCTCCAGCACTTGGAATTGTCAGGTGTTTCCAGTTGGAAGACGCTTCCTAATTTTTTTGGAAATTTAACAAATCTGCGTAGCTTCACTTTGTTAGGTGTTTCTATGTTGGAGAAGCTTCCAAATTCTTTTGAAAATCCAAGAAATCTCCAGCATTTTGAATTTTCAGGTGCTTCCATGCTGAAAATGCTTCCAGTTTGGGGACGTTTCTGCTTCCGCTTCCGAATTAGGAAATTTAGAACATGTCGACATCTTGGTAGATTTCGAGTATGTCAATGGTGCTTCTACTTTGGGGACTACGCTTTAGCGTCCAATTTTTTCAGGGCATCTATCACATGTCAATATTTCCATTAAGTTGTCAGGTGCTGGCAGTTTCGGGACAGTTCCACTTCTAAATTTCTTAGAAAATTTTAGCATATGTCGACATGAGCATAGAATTGGAAGATGTCAATGGTGCTTCTAGTTTGGACACGTTTCTACGTCCAATTTTTTCGGGGGATCTGTCACATGTCTACATTAGCATGTCAGGTGTTTCCAGTTTGGGGACGCTTCCGCTTCTGAATTTCTTAGGAAATTTAGAACATGTCCACATGAGCATAGAATTGGAAGATGTCAACGGTGCTTCTAGTTTGGAGACGCTTCCGCGTCCAACTTTTTCAGGGGATCTATCCAATGTCAACATTAGTATGTTAGGTGCTTCCAGTTTGGTGATGCTTCCGCCTCTGTAAATCTTAGGAAATTTACCACATGTCATGTCCACATATTCATTAAAGGTCAACTGTGCTTCTATTTTGGAGACGCTTCCGCGTAATTTTCTTGGGGATTTAATAGATGTCAACATTTCCATTAAGTTGTGAGGTGCTTCCAGTTTGGAAATGCTTCTGTTTTCAAATTTCTTTTTAGATTTTACAGAAGTCCAAAATATCAACATTAAATTCTCAAATGATTCCAGTTTGGAGATGCTTAAGCTTTCGATTTATTTGGGAAATTTTCCGAGATGATGGTGTATTTCCAACAACTTCTATTTTTTTTTGGAAATGTCTCCATCTATATTTCCAATAGATGGAAACGCTTAAGCTTACAACATCAACTTGCAAGTGCTTCTGCTTCCGACTCTGATTCTTTTTGGAAATTTAACAGACTTCAATCTCTACTTGTCATATTTTTTTTTTGGAAATTTAACAGACTTCAACCTCTACCTGTCAGTTGGGAGACGTTTCAGGATCGGAGGCGATACCCTGTATATTGACTGATAGTGTTTGTGACATCTGGAATAACATGTTGTGGAATGGGATTGATAAAGGCTGGTCCGTTTAATGGCATTGCACCCTTAATTTTTCCCCTATATCTTTGAATATTGTTCTTGAATGGCGTTCACCATACAATGCAAAAGGTTTATGAGATCTTTGGTTGATTTTATTGATCATGGAAATTTGTTTTGAAAATTGAGGTTGTTTTTGTTGAAATATTTGAAAATTCTAGAACAACAATGGAGAGAGTAATACTCTCCTCTAATAACACAAAGAAATTAAAAATTTATTGACAGGAGACAGATTTCAACACTTTGAAAACAAACTTCTATTCCTTAAAAAAAAAAATTACAAATTCTTCCTCAATGAGAGGGATTACAAAAATAGTTTGACTGCTGCAAAACACAGTGCAAAACTATGACACTGTCTCACTATAAAATTACTCGGTTTTATTTTTAAAAAAGAAAAAATACAATACAGGCTCTCGGGCCTTTTTGTTTTTATATGCTATGCATATAATATAAATTAAAAAAAAACTACATTAAAATTTAAAACTAAAATCTGTTTAAATCAAATGTCAATGGGCCCACCGGGCTACATTACAAAAAAGGACTTTATATCAAACCTTCATCGCCCATATAAAAACATATTAAAATGAAACTTTATGAAACCTTTGCATCACGCGATTAAACAAACCATTAAACCAAAAGCTCTGCCTGGACTTCAAACCTCATTTAACCCGAATGCACGAAACCATTTCGCGTTACAATTATGGGCATTGACGTCAGCCGAAATTGTGACGTGAAATCTTTATCAAATGTGCCTCATAAGGATTTCGGGTCCGATTTGGGCTTGCTGACGCAAGCGTCTTTTGTGACCCGAAACACAAATCAAATCCGCTTCATAAACACATCGCGTCCATTTTGGGTTTTGGCTGACTCAGCTCCAAAACAATGCGATTCAACAAACTTCTGCCACATGGTCTGGGGACCACAGTTCTTAAAACGAACTCTCCCGCGTTTTGAAATTAAACGCTCTTGTGTTATTTAAAAATAAATTTGTTTTCAAAATAGAAACAAAGACTTTACCATGTAATTTAAAACTTTCGTTTGTTGGTTGGTGAGGGCTTTATTGGTGGTGGGTGAATCGTTAAGTGCAGAGGAGACTGGTTGCGTGAAGATCGAATGTGGAGATATGTTGTTGCTGCCGATGTCCTTTGAATTTCCCTCAGCAGTTAAACTTGTTGTCTTGCCAATCCCATCTACATTGAAGTTTGTTGTGCTACTGCTGTGTGTAGCAGTTGGAATTAAATTCCAACACTCCCCCTTAATTTCAACTGCTGGAATTTCTTCCATGCCCAAACATTTTCTCAAGTAACTAAAATTTTTCTGCCCCAATGGCTTTGTCAGTATGTCTACAAATTGCTCCTCTGTTCTACAATGTTGTAAAAAAATTTCTTCATTTCTCACTAATTCTCTGATGTAGTGATACTTGTCATCAATGTGTTTCGTTCTCTTATGAAACACTAAATTATTTGACAATGCAATAGTTGAGCTATTGTCGCAATAAATCACTGTCCCTTTTACCTATTCTTGGCATAAAATTCTCAACATTCTTCTCATCCAAACTGCTTGACACGCTGCTGTTGTAGCTGCCACATTCTCTACCTCTACCGTAAAAAATGCTACAATGGACTGTTTTTTAGAAGCCCATGAAATAGCTCCTGAACCCATGTGAAAAACATAATCGGAAGTGCTCTTCCAATCATCTACACTTCCAGCCCAATCACTGTCAGTGCATCCAACTAAATCTGAACATTCTGAAGCAGTATATAAAATGCCATACCTTTTGGTACCTTTAACATACCTCAGAATTATCGTCGCTGCCTACCAATGTGCATCCTTTGGCTTCTCCATGAATTTGGAAATCAAACTAATAACATGCATTATGTCGAGCCTAGTTGCAGTCAAATACATGAGGCTGCCAAATATGCTCTTGTACAAGCTAGGATCAAAATCCTTGCTGCTGTCCTCTCTGCTGAGTTTTAATCCCATCACTGTGGGAGTGATTGTTGCTTTGCTCTCTTGCATATTAAATTTTTCAAGCACTTCATTAACATATTTTGTCTGTGAGATAAAAATCCCATTTTCATCTTGTTCTACTTCTATTCCTAAGAAGTATTTCAACAAACCCATGTTAGTCATTTCAAATTCTTCTTCCATGACTGTTTTAAAATTTTCAAGAAGGTAATCATCATTACCTGTGAAAATAATATCATCAACATATAAAACCACTATCAACATTTTACCATCTTTTTCTTTGATGTAGAGGGTGGGTTCTCCCTCACACTTTTCAAATCCATTTTCCAGTAGATAGGAATCTATCCTACTGTACCATGCTCTTGGTGCTGGCTTTAGCCCATAAATAGCTTTCTTCAACTTGCACACTTTGTGCTCTTGGCCTTTCTTTTCATATCCGAGAGGTTGTTCAATGTAAACCTCTTCCATTAACACTCCATTTAGGAATGCTGAATTCACGTCCATTTGGTAAACTTTCCACTTGTTTTGTGCTGCTATGGACAACACTGCTCTCACGGTTTCCATTCTAGCAACCGGTGCGAAATTTTCCTCATAATATATCCCATGCTTCTGCTTATAACCTTTGAAAACAAGTCTTGCCTTGTGTCTCTCTATCTTTCCTTTAGCATTACTCTTGGTCTTGTAGACCCATTTAACTCCAATGACATATTTACCTTTTGGGAGTTCAACCAAATCCCAAGTCTTGTTTCTATCTATGACATTAAGCTCCTCATCCATAGCTTCTATCCATTTCTTATCCTTAATAGCTTCTTCAAAGTGGATAGGGTCTTAAACATGACAATATAAAGAAAACAAAGAATTGATACCTTCATTAGCTACCTCTTGTTCATAAATGTCATTCAATTTTATAAACTTCTTACCTCTTTCATTAGGTGTACAAGTGCTTGAAGAAGCACTTGAATTTCCTCCTTGTGGTGTGCTTGGAGAAGCACCTTCATTTCTCATCAAGGGTGTGCCTCGCTGCCCTTATGTTGGAGCTGCTGTTTGGGGATGTATTTCAGCCAACTCATCATCATTTTCATCATGAGATAAACAGTGTTTAACATTCACCGTTTTCTCTATGCTTCCATCCCAAGCTTCCTCTTCAATAAACTGAACATCTCTGCTCACAATAAACTTCTTGGTGGATGGGTTGTATAACCTGTAAGCCTTGGATTCCTCAATGTATCCAATGAAAATACATTTCTCCCCCTTGCTGTCCAACTTCTTCCTTAGCTGATCTGGAATGTTGGCATAAGCCACACATCCGAAAACCTTCATGTGTGTGACACCTTTCTTTGTGCCACTCCATGCCTCTTCCGGCACTTTGTTCATAACTGCTTTTGTAGGGCACCTATTCAAAATGTGCACTGCACAATGTACAGCTTCAGCCCAATAATCATTAGGAAAATGCTTTGCCTTTAACATACTCCTTACCATGTCCATTATGGTTCTATTGTTCCTTTCGGCTACTCCATTTTGCTACATAGTATATCTAGTTGTAAACTGCTTATGAATACCATTTTCTCTACAAAAATGTAGAAAATATTTAGAGATATACTCACCTCCTCTATCAGTCCTTAGGACTTTGATGTGCAACCCACTTTTGTTTTCCACAAGTGCTTTGAAATTGCAAAATCTTTCAAACACTTCACTTTTGTTTTTCAAAAAGTAAACCCAAGTTTTTCTTGTAAAATCATCTATGAATGTTAAAATGTAGTGGCTGCCAGCAAGAGATGGAGTTTTCATCGGTCCACACAAATCTGAGTGGACAATCTCTAAGGGTGCCTTTGCCCTTATGCTTTTCTCGGAAGGAAAACTTTCTCTGTGTTGTTTCCCTAAGATACAACTTTCACAAAGGTTGTCTAGTTTCTCTGTCAATGGTAAACCTCTTACCATTCCTTTTCTATTCAACAAGTTAAGACCTCCAAAGTTGAGATGTCCAAATCTCAAGTGCCACAACCAATTTTCATCTTTTGGTTCGCTTTGGATAGCCTCTTGTGTCACTGTTGCTATCTCTTCTTCATTTTTCAAATCTTCTCTCATTCTGAGAGGGAACATCCTGTTCCTTGTCATCTTCACTTCAGCAATACATTGTTTGCTGGGTGGTTTGTCCATAATGGTACAAACATTATCCTCAAAAAATACATTATACCCCTTTTGAACAAGCTGTCCAATACTTAAGAGGTTACACTTCATTCCTGGAACATAATAAACATCTGCTATGGATTTCTTTGCACCTTTCCTTGTTAAGACATTTACATCTCCTTTTCCCATAACATAAACTTTACTATCAGTTCCTAGTGTGACTTGTGGCTTCACACTCTCATCTAACATAGAAAACATTGCTATGTTTCCTGTCATATGGTTACTACAACCGAATTCTAGAAACCATAAGTCTTCATTCTTTTCTTCAGCCATATTACAAGTTAAAAATAAACTGTCTTGGCTGAGATTTTCCCTAGTAAAATTTGCATTTGTTCTATTTCCCATATCATGCTGCTTCTTTCTACATTCATTAGCATAATGTCCATATTTCTTACAATAGTGACATTGGACATTGGATTTATCATACCTTTGTCCTTGTGCATTCTGTTTACCACTTTGTTGGCTGCTGCCTTGGCCTTGATGCTGATTTGGATTGCTACCTCTTCCTTGGGCATTTGCTGGACTGTTTCTTCCACTTCTGTTTTGGCTTCTGCCTCTTCCTCTCTTGTTTCATCTGCCTTGCCCTCTTCTTCTTCCGAAAGACATTTGGGTCTTAAAGGCATGCTCAAGAGATGAGCTTTCACTCCTACCCAATCTCTGCTCATGGGTCATCAGTGATGCATGTAGCTCATCCACTGAAAAATTTGTGAGATCTTTAGTCTCCTCTATGTTGGTGACAATCACATCGAATCCTCTTATATTAAGAGATTTTCCACAATCCTCTTATCTTCAAGAGTCTCTCCATGAGATCTTATTTGTGTGACCATTTCAATCACATGAGAAAAGAATGAGTCAATATTATCTGACTCTTTCATACAGAGAGTCTCAAAGTCTCTCCTCAACAACTGAAGTTTTGTTGTCTTCACTTTTTCCATGCCTTGATAGGTTGTCTTGAGAGTTTCCCATGCTTCTTTGGATATCTTGGCTGCTACTATCCTCAGAAACACACTCTCATGCACTGCTTGATACAATAAGAAGAGAGCTTTGGAGTCTTTCTTCTTAGTGCTCTTCAGCAACTCTTTCTCTGCCTGAGTTAAATCATCAAACTCTTCTTCATCTGCTGGCTCTTCAAAGTCATCCTTAACAAATTCCCATAAGTCTTGGGAAGCAAATAAAGCTCTCATAGTTATTGACCAGTAGTCATAATTTTTCCCATTAAATTGTGGGACGTGGATATTTCCAATACCCATGCTAGTGATGGCTCCAACCATTCTTGCACTCTTAACTATGATTCAAAAAACACTTGACTATGTATTTAAAATAGATGACTGTTCTGCAACAGTAACACAATAAATTGTATAGATAAATACCTTGAATTCTTTTTGGCTGAGTCTTCACACTACTAGAGAAGCTGTTGCAACAAATAACTCCTTTCCTTCAGCTTATTTGACCTTCAAAGAGCCCGGACTAGCTCCGGTACCATGTTGAAATATTTGAAAAATCCAGAACAACAATGGAGAGAGTAATACTCTCCTCTACTAACACAGAGAAATTAAAAATTTCTTGACAGGAGACAGAGTTCAACACTTTGAAAACAAACTTATATTCCTTAAAAAAAACTACTACAAATTCTTCCTCACTGAGAGGGATTGCAAAAATAGTTTGACTGTTGCAAAACGCAGTGGAAAACTATGACATTGTCTCATTGTAAAATTACTCTGTTCTATTTTTAAAAATGAAACAATACAATACAGGCTCTCGGGCCTTTTTTCTTTTATATGATATGCATATAATATAAATTAAAACAAACTACATTAAAATTTAAAACTAAAATCTATTTAAAACAAATGTCAACGGGCCCACCGGGCTACATTACAAAAAAGGACTTTATATCAAACCTTCGTCGCCCATATAAAAACATATTAAAACGAAACTTTATGAAACCTTTGCATCGCATGATTAAACAAACCATTAAACCAAAAGCTCCACCTGGACTTCAAACCTCATTTAACCCGAATGCACGAAACCATTTCGCGTTACAATTCTGGGCGCTGACGTCAGCGGAAATTGTGACACGAAATCTTTATCAAATGTGCCTCATAAGGATTTCGGGTCCAATTTGGGCTTGCTGACGCAAGCGTCTTTTATGACCGGAAACACAAATCAAATCTGCTTCATAAACACATCGCGTCCGTTTTGGGTTCTGGCTGAATTAGCTCCAAAACAATGCAATCCAACGAACTTCTGCCACGTGGTCTGGGGACCACAATTCTTCAAACGAACTCTCCCGCGTTCTGAAATTAAATGCTCTTGTGTTATTTAAAAATAACTATATTTTAAAAATAGAAACAAAGACTTTGCCGTGTAATTTAAAACTTTGCTTTGTTGGTTGGTGAGGGCTTTATTGGTGGTGGGTGAATCGTTAAGTGCAGAGGAGACTGGTTGCGTGAAGATCGAATGTGGAGATCTGTTGTTGTTGCTGCTGTCCTTTGAATTTCCCTCAGCAATCAAACTTGTTGTCTTGCCAATCCCATCTACATTGAAGTTTGTTATCCTGCTGCTGTGTGCAGCAATTGGAATTAAATTCCAACAATTTTAAAAGGGAGAATTAAATAATTTTCTTTCTCCCTGAATTATTTAAATGATTTTCCCGAATTTAATTTATTTTTAAAGAATAATGTGATGATGACAATCAAATTTGGCTTGCTCATAGGACTTTGAAAGAATAGTTGGATTTTAAGTCGTGTGGAAACTGATATTCATTTTTTTAGCCTTCTTGTGTGACAATGACAAAGTCTTAATTGTCCAATATCTTCAATGATCTATGGAAAAATTAAAAATAAAACCCAATAAATTGAGACAACCACAAATTTATTTATGAATAGTTTTATTGTCTTATTCATCAACCTAAAGAAGATGTCAATTATATTTTTTAAATCAAATGACATAGCAATCCATCCATGTAACCTTTTTTTTTAATGTTGTATTCCATTTATTCTCTTATTTAATCCTGATATGGTGAAATCTACAGTTCAAATCATTTTTTAAAAGGTATTTTGCTATATTCGAACCATCATTTTATTTATAATTTTATACTTTGTACATAATTTTATTCTACACACTTTCTTTTTTTAATCTTGATTCTTCATATCAATTTTTGAAAAATATTGGCAATATTCAAACAATCGTCTTATTTATAACTTTATCCAAAATCATCTTATTTATAACTTTAAACTAAATCAATTTTTGAAAAGTATTGGCAATATTCAAACAATTGTATTATTTATAACTTTATACATAATCATCTTATTTATAACTTTAAACTTTGTATAGAGTCACATTTTTCACCCTTCTTCAATACTAGCATTACATCATAAAAGTACATTATAAACACCTAAATTTCATCTTATGTTATTTATGACTTTAAACTTTGTACAAAGTTGCATTTTGCACCCTTCTTCAATGCTAGTATTACATCATAAAATTACATGAGAAACAATTAAACTTCATCTTATTAGGTATATGCTTAGCCACTCATGAACTTGTATATAATAAAAATACATCATAAATACCTAAATTTCATCTTAATAGCAACTTATGAATTATCTTATTTATAATTTTAAACTTTGTATCGTAATATTCCTTTTTTTTTTATATGGTCAAAATGGTTGAAACCTGCCCATGGTATTTAAATTAAAAAATTGGACGAAGATCGCTCCTAGAGATTTGAAAATTGAGTTTGAAATCTCACTCATTTAAATACTGGTGTGATGCTTCTCGGTTGCAAATAATGGCCTTGCAACAATGATGCGATAACCAATCCTTGGAGAAAATATTGGCTTCTTAATTCGGTACCCACAACAGCTAAGACTTACCCTTGGAAATATATTAATGAGATCGAATCTCCACAGATCTAAGGGCTAAAATTTTGCAGAAGATTTAGATATCAGGCTCTTAAACCTGAATGGACAGATATGGCACAATAGACCTCAATCCAATCTGAAAAACTTCAATAAATAATTTGGAAAAGGTAATGTTTTCCCTTCTTCTGCAACGCATTTTTTTTCTTTCAATCAACTGGAAAATAAAACCAACTAGGGTGATACCGAATACCACCAAAGATGGAGATGTCGACTAGAGTGAGAATAAATCCCACTAAAGTTCGGTGCATGAAACCCTTGGGCTAGCAGGATGCACAACTCTGATACCACTATAAGATCCCAAACGATGAAATAATCAACAAATTTGGAACTTTAAGGTGTTCTAAATAAAATATTTTCAATAAAACACTGAAGAGAGAAGGGATCTAGAAGAATGCAACCCTTATTTCAATTAATATTTAGAAAATGAGACACGCCCAAATACAAGCAAATAATGGAGCCCCTTCCTCGGCATACACAACTGCTTAATGAACAAGAAAATAAAAATATTGAAGCACGAATGTGAACCTTGGATGGATCCACTAGCAAATTCCACCACGGGGTTTTTGTACCCGGAACGGGTTAGAACTAGCCACGCCAAGTTCCTCAACAAAACACAAATAGATAGACAAGTTCATGATGATCCAAATGCCTAGCTCCTACCCCCTTAAATAGGCTTGGGGAACTCTCTAGAGACCTTGTTTTGCTATTTTCCCTTGAAGAACAAAGGTAAATATGAAGGAAATATACCGTGGGAAAATACCATAGTAAATACCATGGGTGGGTTTCATCCATTTTGACCATATCCAAAAAAAAGGAATATTACATGTACAGAGTTTCATTCTTCACCCTTCTTCATTGTGAGTATTACATCATAAACACCTAAACTTCATCTTATTAGGTATATGTCTAGCCGCTCATAAACTTTTCTATCATAAAATTGCATCGTAAATAGCTAAATTTCATTTGATTAGCACCTCATGAACTTGTCTATTAATTGTTGTTTCTCCAGAATACTGGTGTCTAGGATAGAATTTTAAATTACTGTCGCTACCAAACCAAGTACCACAACAAGTTTACTTTGCACAACGGAACAATATAAAATAGTAAATCTACTAGTTCACAAAATATACACAACTTTTTAAAATAATTTATACAACAACCAGAAATAATGTCTCTCAAATATCCCTTATTACAAGAATACAAAATACAAATACATTGACGGTCTAGTTGATGTAGTTGACATTCACAACTGCTTTTTCGTATCCTGTACACTACGAGTCCTTTGCTTCTGTTCTGCAGCACCTACCTACATCAATGCACCAACTCCTTTAGGCCATTGAAATCGGTTATCCAATATCCCCTTTAGCTGATCATAAGTCCATCTATCATTAACACTTAGGGTCTTCATGCTCACTAGCTACTCATTTATCCTTCAAGGAAACAACACTTTGAAACTCCTGCCCACTACTATTCCTCAGATCTTTTGGGACTTGTCTTCCCACTATAGTCTTCCCATGTTGCTCCAATGAAGACTAACATAGGGTAGGAGGGTTGCCACCTATAATAATCAAATGTCACTTACCTAACAATGAACATGGGTCATCAAAAAGTACTCCTGATTGGCCAAACCTTCAGCTCCTCTAAATTACCTCCTATAGTAGCCTCCTTAGTCCATTAAGGTGTTTCATTTAGGGCTCAGACTTGGGCACTTTCACACTTCCATCTAGTAGACCTTAAATTCCCAATACCATATCAAACAAGTTGTCCAACCTAGGATCTCATCGAACTAGAATCAATTCAACTTTAATACATCAATCACACATACCTTTTGACTACTCTTGGACTGGTGTATGTTGTTGGTTTTGAAGCTACCTGATTAGGGCTTCTAACATCCACTGGTTAGCCCTCTTTAACTGTTCAAATGACCATCTAGTAGTTATTAAATAGCTTCCTTCTATTTTTAATGTACCTTGTTGGCTTGTAGGGCTAAATTCTAGCCTTTGTTCTCACCCAATTTCCCTCTGTTCAATAGGGAATAGGGCTCGACCCTCCTTTCTATACTCCTATACCAAACACAACGCTAAACAATAATGCGATATTCCACAAACACCTTCCCAACCAACCTATATTTTCCCCTTGAGGCCTTGGCCTGCCTCTACCCCTACTTGACCCCTATAAAATCCCTCCAAGGGGGCTTGTTTAGGGTATTTTTATATCTTGTAGTACCAACATCCATTTCTCATTCTTATTCTAGAGAAAATTCTGAAGAACCTACCAAATCTCATGGGTTGTGTTATTCTTGGATAAATGAGGTAATAAGGAGTCCTTCACACCATCTAAGTTGATCAACTTCACCTTCATATTTAATTCCTCATACACTTATAGCTCCTTAGGGTTAGTTGGATTCTTGATTGTTTTCTCAACTAAGTCGTAGATCCCATTGACCTGAAAGATGAAATTGATCATTTCTTTCCATGGACTATAGTTGGAAAACCCTTCCAACTTGTCCTCATACCGGAGACAAACTTGAAACTTCAACATTGTAGTGAGCCCTTCACCAACAATGTGACCAACTCTCTCTTAAGTTGTACTTCATTGTGCACACTCTGATTCACTGGCCATTCAAAGTACCTTTGATACCATGTTGTTTTTCCATGGTACTAGTGTCTAGGATAGAATCTTAATCATTGTCGCTACCAAACCAAGTTTCACAACAAGTCTAATCTTCACAACGGAAAAATATACAACAGTAAATATATTAGTGCACAAAATATACATAATTTTATACAACAACCCAACTTCATTATATTAATAAATTTGATAATACAACATTCTAGGTCTCCTATACCAGGGATAATGGCCCTCAAATACACACTAGTAAAATAATACAAAATACAAGATACATTGACAATCTAGATAATGTAATCAACAATCACAACTACTTTGATGTATCTTTTACACTGTGATTCCTTCTCTTCTATTATGCAACACTTGCCTCTATCAATGAACCAACTCCTTTAGGCCATTGAACTCGACTATACAATATTCTCTCTAGCTGATCATAAGTCCATCTATCATCAACACATAGGGTATTCACGCTTGCTAGTTGCACCTTCATCCTTCAAGGCAATAACTCTTTGAGACATTTTTCCATTATTGTTCCTCAACCATTTTTGGACTTGTCTTCTCACTATAGTCTTCCTGCGCTACTCCAATGAAGACTAACATTTGATGCCCCCTATCAGCATCAAATGTTGCTTCTCTAATAATGAAGACATGTTGTCAACAACTGCTCCTATTTGGCTTGACCTTGAGCTCCTCCAAACTGCCTCCTCTAGTAGCCACCTTAGTCCATCAAGAGACTACATTTAGGGCTCATACTTGGGCACTTTCACGCTTCCCTCCAATAGAACTAAAATTCCCAATACCATAGAAAACAACTTGTCTAGCCTAAGACCTCATCCACTCAGCATAAATTCAACTTTAATATGCCAATCACACATAAATTTTGACTACTCTAGACTGATGTATGTCGTTGTTTTCTTTTATGCTGCCTGATTAGGGCTTATAACAGCCACTAGTTAACCTCTTTAACTGTCCAAATGACCCTCCAACAACTGCAACTTATCTTCCTTCTCTTTTTGTTGTACCTCATTGGGTTGTAGGGCTAAATTCTAGCCCCTATTCTCACACAAAAACATTTTGTTCACTAAGGAAAATGGCTCGACCCTCTTGTCCAAACTCCTGTACCAAAAACAACCCTAAAAAATAATGCAATATTCCATAAAAACCTTTCCAACAAGCCCAAATTTTTCCCTTGAGGCCCTGGCCTACCTCTACTCCTACTCAGCCCTTAGAAAAGATATGAAAAAACCCTAAACAAGCCCTCTTTCCTGCCTTGACCTCACTTCTTGAGTTCTGGCCGACCTCAGATTGATATATTGCTATGAAAGATGCTCATGGGATGTGAGAAATGACCTCACACACACCTCTTATTTATATCTTAAGGTGTGGCTCCAAAAAATTTCCCTTAAGGGCTTGTACAACTCCATAAGGCCTCTTAACAACTAGTTGACCTTAAATCTTCTTGTGAGAGCCCACACATTAACCTCAAAAATTAATATCTCAAGTTCTACAACTTGGATTTGAGTGATTTTTTTTGCCTCTTTCTTCTCTCGAGTTCCTCTATCATCTAAAGTCATCACATGTCAAAATATCCTTGTGGTTTCACATGCACAATCTTGGGTGAAAATCCCACTCCCTTGGTTCCAATCCAAAAAAGTACTGTTGTGGCTCTCCAACCTCCATACCCTGAACCCTAAGGCTTGGAGTACCTCCCAAGCTACCAAATCTCAACACTCCCTCTTAGGGAGGGAGGTACTTCCAAAATTGGGAAGTAACTTGTCATTATTATTATCATTGCTTGCAACACTCCCCCAATGGCTAATGCCCAAAACTGTAGCAAACCCTGTTACATGGACTATGCCTCTCTTGGAAGTGTCATCGCCACTGGAGGCCTCTCACATTTTCTTCTTCTTCTGAATCATTTTCTAATCTCTCCATCATTACTTCTTTCCATATGTATAAGAACTCTTTCCCCCCGCTGACCACATACTCTTCTTGGGTTGCACAGTCTCCCTCTGACCCTGCAAAATCCCTCTAAAAATCAACTCCATTTGAGCCTTTGGAACCTAGACCTTTTTCTCTGGAACATGTACCTTCTCCTCTAAAATATGCACCTTCTTCTTTGGAACTTGTACATGGTCCTCCTCCTCCTATCCATGATATATAGGTTTTCCCATCCTCCTCTATAGACAATACTCTCTAACTCCAATCAAGACACCTACAAAGATAGAGCCTTTGGGCCTAAGTCTTGCCTTCCCATCCTAGAACAACATCTCAAACCCATTCTACTTGATCATTGAGATAGATATTAGGTTATATTTGAGTGCTGGTACAAATAGTGCATCCTAGAATCACAACACTGGAACTGAATCCATCCTGAATGAAAAAACACTCGATCCTATAATCTCCTTTTGACTCTTGTCACCCAAAATTATGTGCAACTTCAAGTCCCACTCAGCCAAAGTCTCGAGTCCATGTACCATGTATCCTAGTTGATGGTACCTTGTGAGAAATGAGATATCAAAGAAAATTCCTTCTTCTCCAACCTCCTGGAGAGATCATCTATATTAGCATAAGTGGCAAAATCTGCTACTTGCTACACTTACTTCTTCTCTTCATCTCCCTTATTATTTATCAGGCATCTTGTCGAAAAATGACCCATCTCGCCACAGTTGAAGCACTTGATCTTACTCAAGTCCTTCTTCTGCTTACACTTCATTCGTGGTGCAAGTGCCATGTCATAATTTGAATCACTCTTCTTTGGATGAAGATCCTTCTCGTAAATCTTCTTGAATGAATTCATCCCACATCCTATTCCAGTTTGGCATATTTTCTCTAGGAACGATCCCCTTTATGAAGGGCTTTCTTTCCTCGGTGAACCCTTTCAAAGAAATCCTTACCATCTTAGAATATGAAACAATCTCTCCAATGACGAGAAGCTCATCTTTTACCTAAAAAAATTCAGAAATATGAATCCTACTGCAGCAACTGATAATATTTATCCTATTTGTTAACTTGTTAAAACAAATTATTTGTAGTTATCTACAGAAATAATCAAAATACATACACTACATTATTCACAAAATAATTACCGCAGATAATAACTGTAAGGAAAATACTAGAACAACAATAAATACATTAACACAAGTATTTTTGGAAAATTTTCCATAGAAAAACCTAATGTGGGAAAATTGGCGCAACAGATGAGGGTTTCTTTTATTAATCTTCAGTAAAAATATCATGTACAATATACAGATAGCAGAATAGAAGAAGAATCACTAAGGAATTTTACAAACAATTTTTCGCTCAACAATGAATTTATGACCCCTGGGAGGACCTGCTTCCCTCACACTAGCCACACTGCATCGCCCTCTAGGTAGTGACTGTGTAGTTCCCGCGTCACTGCCTTTGTGCTAGTGATCTATATCTTTTGTGTTGCCTCTTCCTATGGAATTCTACACTCGAATATTACCGATACCCTCTCTCGCTCACATGCAACTCACCATCTGATTCAATTTCCTCTTGTCGAACTTCAACCAGTGAGAAAATCGATCTATTTGGGAAACTGAGTATCTTCCTAGTGTATTTCTAAATGCCCATTGATGTCCTTCTTATAATCTTCTCGTTGAAAAATCAATGGCCCAGATTAAAACATAATCAAGGGCTAAGATTAACTTGACTTGATCTTCATTTTTTTCTAGAAGATTCACACCCAGTTCTATTAATACCCTTTAATTATTTTAATTTCCTAATTTTAGAATTAGGCATCGATTAAAAATAATTAATTATTTTAATAAAACTCTCTCCGAGTGGAATTTCCCAATATTATTTCTTGGTATTCTGGAATACACATGTCTTAGATTCCATACAAAGTTTTAGGCTTAGAGCACATCTGATGCTACCAGAAATCAACACCCCCTCTTAGTGAGAATGTGATTTAGTAATGCATCCTACCGAAGCATCACCCTATCTCTGTAACATCTCCTTCTATGCTGCTGATATCTAACATCATTTTCCACCAAATACTGCGCAAATGTTTCATTTGTGTTGCTACTGATCCTGCATATTGCTACCAACTACTGCATCTGCACCAAAACTCCCTCTCATATGTTGTTTTTGCAACTGAGAAACCAACTGTTTCTGCTACTAAAATGGGTTCTCTACCATACCCATATGCTCCCTGAACTGGATGAACTTATATCTTCCTAGATCCTTTGTGATTATGTTTGCTACCTATTCTCTTGTGGGGACATACTGTAGTTGTACTGCCCCACGCTGAACACAGTCTCTAATAAGGTGACATATGATATCAATGTGTTTTGACCGATCATGAAATAATGGATTCTCAGAGAGCTTGATACAACTTTGATTATCGCAATGAACACTAGTCGCTTCCATCTTCTTGCTGAACAAACTCACAAGTAGCTTCCTAATCCATATAGCTTCGCACGTTGTTGTGCTGACCACCATATATTCCATTTCAACAGAGCTCAGAGTTACCGACTTCTTCTGCTTGCTGTACCAAGAGATCATTCCTGATCCAATGCTGAAGCAGTACTCGGGGGTACTTTTATGGTCTACTAAACTACCTTCCCAATCTGCATCTATGAATCCTCTCAATGTGACGTCATCTCCTCGGGTGTATTTCAACCCATATCTGACTATTCCATGCACATATCTAACAATGTGCCTAGTTGCTTCCCAATGTATGCTTTTCGGTTCCACCAGGAACTGACTAAGGGTGTTGACAATGAAACAAATCTTTGGCCTAGTGTTGACAAGATAAATGAGCAACCCAATGAGTTGTTTGTACAAGGTGGGGTCCACTTCCTTCTCTCCTGATGCATCTATTTTCTTCTAGTTGGTGATCATAGGCGTTGCCATGGGTCGACAATCCTGCATTCTGAATCGCTTCAAAATATTTGTAGCATATCTTCCTTGCCCAAGGAATATCTCCTCATTCTTCTGCCAAACTTCCAACCCTAGAAAATAATGCATCAACACGATATCCTTCATGTTGAATTCTGATTCAATATTCTTCTTGCATTCCTTTATGAGCCCTGATGACCCTGTTAAAAATAATTAATCTACATATAATACCAGAATAAGTGACTCATTCTCCACCATCAGATAGTAGAGATTGGGATCAACATCACTCTTGATGAATCCCAGTTGTTACAAGTTACTATCAATCTAACCATGCCAAGATATGGGTGCCTTCTTGAGCCCATATAGGGCTTTCATTAATATAAATACATGAGTTATCTTCTCATGATTCTCGAAGCCTTGAGGTTGTTCAATATACACCTATTCTTCTATCACTCCGTTCAAGAATTCAGTCTTGGCATCCATCTAGTGAATCTCCCATCTGATCTAAGCTACTAGGGGTATAACAGATCTGATAGAGGTATATCTAGATACTAGGGCGAAGGTCTCCTCATAGTATATTCCTTCCTTTTGTGTGTACCCTTTTTCCATGAACCTAGCCCTATACTTCTCTATGCTTCCATCTGCAGTGTACTTGATCATGTAGATCCACCTTGATCCTACATTTGATTTGTCCTCTAGTCTAGGTACCACTTCCTAGACATCATTTGTCATGATATAATTGTATTCTTCTACCTGTGCTACCAAGGCTTGGTACCTACCAAGCTTCTTACGCTGCCTCTTGTCAGTACTAGGAGCTCTAACAAACTCCTATGCATCCCTTAGTGTCTGTCATACTTCCTTGCTAGTTCTACCACTGGTGGTAGGAGGCTCAATCACATCTTCCTCTTGTTCCTATTGTTCCATCTACTGAGAACTACCTCGATCTCCTACTACTGAGGAAATACTAGTGCTAGTCATTGTAATCGATCCTAGTGTTTGTCCTCTTGCTTGTCCTTCCTCTTGCCTTTGTTGTTGTTGGAATAATTGGACATCTGTTGACTAATATCCTGGGGATTTGACATATATCAACGTTTCCATTAAGTTGAATTTATAGGTGAAGTCACTGCTTATTATGTGTGTTTAGTTCTCTTAGATTTCATAAAATAAATTCTCAGTTGGTTTGACTACGCCTAATGGTTGTAAACTTTGCATCAGGGGGAATGTGCATGGTGGTAGATTTCAAGAATATCAATTTCAGCTCGTCACGGTCTTTCAGTTTGGAGTCGTTCTGCTTTCGGTTTCTTGGAAATTTAACAAATGTCAACATCAACTGGCCAAGTACTTGTGTTGGGAAAAATACTGAGAGGGGGGGGTGAATCAGTATTTACTGCATATTCAAAACTTTTTACTTTTTCACTCTCTAAAACCCATACGCTACTTTCCTTTAGTAAACTCGCGTATACACGCGGATATCCTTCATACAACTAGCGTATTAGCAGAGATCTAAATATGCAAATATTTATTAACTTATTCCTTTGCAATATTCATTCATCAAATGTTAAGTTAGCAGTAAACATGTGTAGTAACAACAGAATAAACCATCACACAAACCATCACACATGAACACCAGGATTTTTAGGTGGAAACCCAAGTCGGGAGAAAACCACCGCTGCAGTTGCTCAGCCTTCAATATTTTATTATAGAGAAAACATCTTACAACATATGTCTTTGGTGCGGACTCTGCGGCAGCGAGCTTTACACGCTCGTTTACCGGCCTCTCTGGAAGGGCTCCAACCCCACGGCTCGTTTACCGGCCCCTCTCTGGAAGGAGCCCACAGCCCCTGCTCTCGTTTACCAGCCTCACGGAAGGGAGCTCACCTTTTCGTTCGTTTAGTAGCCTCCCTGGAAGGGAGCTCGACCCCCTGCTCTCTTACCAACCTCACGGAAGGAGGCACAAGCCCCAGTAGAAGGCTGCAACCCTCGGCACCACCTTGGACCACGTTTCCATCAATTTTCACCTTTGGATCAACACTTCAAAAGAGCACAACTTGTAGGCCTCGTTTCATCATATTTTAATTGGACCCACTCAATACATTTAACCTGATCAAAGGAAAACAGAGATAAGCTATAACATATGAAGAGCAGATGAGACATCTTACCACGGACTTGACAAACCCTAGTTTGCATACGCGCTTTCCCTTCACTGATGTCGCGTATATATACGCGCTTTCGTCCACACAAACCAGCGTATCGCTCGAATTAATTTCACTTGCGCATACGCGTTTTCTCTTCATCAAACCCACGTATATACGCGCTTCCGCTGTTCCGAACTAGCGTATACATCTTCAGTCATTATAGAGCAGCATACTTCTTCAGATCAGATATTCAGATCAGATTTAACCCTTTTACTTCAGACAGATGTTCGCCTCATCACAGATCTAATCACTTCATAAACAGATCCAACAGATACATTACAGATCTAGATATTCCGCTTCATCATTTCTTCATAGGAGCATCATAGATTCAGATCTATCATCAAACCTTTACCCTTTCCATACAGATATACTTCAGAGAGAAGTATTCATTCAAGCTCAGACATCTTGCATTCACACTCATGATTTGCACAATGAATTTCTTCTCCTTATATAGGTTTATCCTTTTTCAATACCACGGGCCCCTTTTTCAATACCATGAGCCAAAAAAATACCATGAGCCTTCCAATACCACCTTCCCCTTTTTCAATACCATGAGCCAAAAAAATACCATGAGCCTTCAGCCACCACGGGCCTTACCAATACCATGAGCCAAAACAATACCATGAGCCCAAAACTACATTACTTCCGATGGTATTCCTGAACGGGGTCATTTAGACGAATCATTACCCAATACAATGGGTCAATACCATGGTGGTTACCCCTGGTTTCCCACTTTATGAGCGCTTTTTCCCATACGTGACTTGGAACGTTGTTTCCCGCGTGCATACGTGACTTCCCTTAGAGAGATCCGCATATGCCTTGAGACATACTCTTTTCATCATAGATCTAGCACATGCTGAATTCCTTTCTTCATTGCCTTCTGTACACACTGTAGATACATCATATTTAGTTTATCAAGACATATTCTATTAAGCACAAATTCATCAAGTAGGTTGCCATCATCTTCATCAAGTGGGTTTCCTTTCAAGGACAACACTCAACATCATATTGCTAACAAGCATCATTTACCAAGTCCATCAAGTCAAGAATAACTTCATCAGGTGAATTGCCATCAAGGAAAACACATGTCAACAGTCGCATGTCTTCATCTTCATTCACTGGGTTGCCATCAAGGACAACACTTTGCATCACATTGCCAACAATCTCCCCTTTGGACTTGATGGCAACCACGATGGTTTTTGGTTACCACAACAGATAGGTACATTAAGAATACAATGACACCATGTCTCTTTCTTCATTTTTGACACCATTCTTTTTCTTCATTCAAACACCATGTCACTCTCCCCCTTTGACATCAAGGGCAAAGGGCGGATCAAAACCAACACACTCTCCCCTTTTCTCCTCATGTAGAAGAAACGTTCTACAGATCTGATATATACTGAAGTGACCAAGCTCCCCCTGAGTTCATGCTGAATCTTCAAACATATTTTTCAATGAAGTACATGACTCTATGAACTTCCTATCACCAAAGACTCATACTTACATCAATTATCCATCCAAGTGGATTTACATATGAGACTCAACTACCCAACCAAGAGGGTTTAAAAATTTCAATTCAACTACCCAACCAAGTGGGTTTACAAAATTTGACTACGACTACCCACACAAGTGGATTTACAAAGTTATTTCATTACCCAGCCTCACCAGCAAGTGGGTTTACAAAATTTGTCAAGTCCTTACATGACTGAATATTACAATTTTACATCATGGGTCTCATCAAGACCTTTTCATCAAATTACAAATATGACCATTTATGACCAATACCAGAAAGTCCTCAAGAAAGAGAACATATTTCAAAACCTTCATAATGCCAACAATGCATTATACTCGGCAAAGCTAATGCTCCCCCTAAATCTGTGCATCTAAGCATCCTTTCCATATGACTAAGGCTCCCCCTTAGTTTGTGCATCCTGAACACTTTCATCAACAAATCATCAAGGCATCTTTATCAAAACATTAGAAATAGAATTATGAGAACTGAAACACCACCAGAGATACAAAACGTGTCGAGAAGATACCAAGTAACCTTTGCAGGCTGTCTTGAAGAAGGCTGACTCCAAACAGAAAATTGTCAGCAATCAGACATACACGGTTTTCTGTGCATGAACTCACGTATATACGCGACTGTGTTTCAGGAAACCCGCGTATCCAATACTATATTCTTATATTTTAACCAGATCTGATCCTCTGTGAGAAAAAGACAGTGTTTAGCTTCTTTCTGAGATATTTGAATGCTTCCCTGGAATACAGATAGATAGAACAATGTATTTGTGTCTTCAAGCGTCATCCAACGGTTGTAGCATAAGCACATTAGTAACCAAGCCTTCAGATTCTTTGCAGCATCAATACAATATTTCCAAGAGAGATTATCATACCGGAACAACATCTTCAAATATGCGTCAAGCAATCATCCATGTGGTCCAATATCATCAAGATCTTCAAGATTTAACATGAAGTAACATATGTAGGCAAAAGATCTCAACCATAGTAACAAAATCTGCATGATCTATTCTTATTTCTAAATCAAACGACATCCAACTCATCCATTTGTGAGCACAAAAGATATTTATCAGCAACCAGGGCTCAAAATATCATCATAATAAACCATGTACTAATTCATCATCATTTGAGCATGAGTATCACAAAAACCAAGAATAAGCAGTCATATTGCCAACAATGCAATCATTAGTATTCAACCTGCTACTCCCCCTGGACCAGTGCTCCTTCTTTGGCAACCTGAAAACGTTCATCAGCAAGTCATCAGCAACAATCTCTGCATGGGCTGCCCTTATCTCCGAATTATAGGACTTTCATCTCAACAGTGAATACTCTTCATCAACAAGCAAATAGGACTCATCCACAATCTTCAACACAAGACACCATGTATCGTTTCCTCATTATTTAGAAATGAGAAACTAAGCTGAAATTGAGTCAATAATACAGTTATTAACAGTCAGACTGATGCTTCCCCTGAACCTCTACTCCAGATCTTCAGCTATCATATAAATTCTCTTATTATCAATGCATACGCGACTGTGTTTTCTGGAACTAGCGTGTATACACGACTTTTGTTAATAGAACCCGCGTATGGAAAGTGAAGCATAGAAATTTTTCACATTCCTTCATCTCCCCCTGAACTTGTACTTCCTGTACCTGTCTTCTTCATATCAGATGCTTTTTCAAAAATACATATAACCAGAATAATCAAATCAATCATGAGAGACATCATACATTGCTCCCCCTGTGACGATACATTACTAAATCTCATAATGTATCTCATCATTCACTAGATCAATAAGATAAGTAAGTTTAGAAGCGGACATTGCGGTAGAATTTGAAATTCGTTCGATTGGTCCTCCTTCTTTTTCCAAATTCGCTTGAGCTTTCCAACTGTCTGCTGAAAATTGTCCACTTTCCCAGATCTGTTCATCCTGCATTCTTTTTCTACATGTCCATACTTGTTGCAAGAATAACATCTCATGTGTCCAGAGGAATAAGCATAAGAATCATAATGAGTATTTCTAATCTTCCTCCTTTTACAATCAGCTACTTTATGTCCATACTTGTTACATGAAAAACAATATCCTTTGAAGAAACCATAGTACCTTTCTATGTAGGAATTTTTTGATTGAGGCTGAAATGATCTGCTCCTGCAATTTGATGCAACATGCCCATAATTATGACATTAAAGCATTCAACTTCATTGACTGATTTCCTTTGAGATTTCATCATTGTTGGTTGACCTTTTGTTTCTTTCAACACTTCAGGTTTTGCATTGACATCTTCTGAGTTTTTAGCACTTCCTTGTGAGCTAGATTCTCTTTTAACAGTTTCATGGAAACCAAGACCAAGTTTGATAGCAGGAGACCTTTGATTACTCAGAATATTGTCCAAAATGTTAGTACTATCTTGAAGCCTCAAAAGTTTAACCTTTTCTTCTAATTTACCTTTGAGAATGTTTACCTCAACCTCCAAGGCTTGACATTGCTTAGTCGTGCTTTCTTATGTTCTTCTTCCATCTTCTACTTGATCCTTCAGATTTAGAATCTCTTCTTTCAGCCAATTTTTTTTTTCTTCACATGTTTGTTCCAGCTCTTCATTCTTCTTATTTGATTTTTCCAGATCTTCTTTGAGAAAGATGATTTTTGCTTCAAGACCTTCCTTTTCAAATGATTGTAGAGGTTCCTTATTTTTCTTACTTGATGCTTCTAGATCTGCTTGTAGAGAGATGACTGCAGCTTCAAGTCCTTCATTCTTCTTGTGATTTTCCAAGATGTTTGCATTTAGATCATTGATTCTGTTTCTAGTTCTTTAATGCGATTGGATGCATAAGTATGAAACCTTTGATACTTGTCCACCTGTCCATTCAGCATTTCTATTTGATCTTTCATTTAAGAGATCATCTCTTTGTAGATAGAATCTTTCTTATCAATTTCCTTTTGTTGTTGTTCAACTTTGATCTTGATAGCTTGTTCTAGATCCACAACTTTACTTTCACTTTCTACACCATTGCTTGCACAAAGAAGATTACAAGGGCCCAAATCACTATCAGATTCATCTTCTTCAATTTTGTGAGATATCTTCTTGCCTTGAGTAGCCTTCTTCTTTTTCCTCTTTGCCATGATCACTTGTAGAGCTTCATCAGAATCTGTTTCATCTTCTTCAATTTTTTCTATACATGATTTCTGAGGTATCTCCTTTCTTCGAGTAACCTTCTTCTTTTTCTTCTTTGCCATGAGCACTTGTAGAGATTGGTCATAATCTTCTTCATCTTCACTGGACACTTCATCATCATATTCATTTGCATAATAAATCTTCCTCTTTTCAAATTGTTTTCCTTTACCCTGTTTTTCTTTATAAGGACATTGGCAGCATAGTGACCAACTTTTCCACACTCAAAACATTTGAAGGGAAGCTTACCTTTGAATCTTCCAGTTCCTAGTTTGGAGTTTTTTCTCACGAAATTAACTTCTTCTTCATGGATATATAGGCTGGTTTGTTGAAAGAATTCCTTTTCTTTCCTTTAGGTTACATAGGCTTCTCTGATTTGAGAAGGACCTCCTTGTCTCATTTCCAGCAGTCAAATACTACCACAATGAACAATAGCAGAGTTTCAGAGATCTTACCTAGCTTCAATAGTGAGAAACTTCAGAGTCAAATTTTGAAGTCAAAGATCTTAAGACTTTTTCTACCAGAGTAGTATTAGTTATGGTTTCACCCAAATTTCTCATCCGATTTACAATATCATCTAGACGAAGAAAGAAACTGGCAACACTTTCATCACTATGCATCTTCAAATTTTCATACTCAATTCTAAGAGTTTGGAGTTTTGCACTTTTTACCTTTGTGTCTCCTTCATAGCTTAGAATGATTTTGTCCCATATTTCTTTTGCTGAATGTAGCTGCATCACTTTAGCAAATTTTGATTCAGACATGCTTCCTAGCAAGACATTTACTGCTTTGGCATTGGTTTCATACTTCTTCCTTTCTGCTGCATCAGTAGGAATACTTGCCGGGTATTGATAACCTTCTTCCACGATTGCCCATACATCCGCACCAAGACTTTGCAGATATGCTTTTGTACGTACCTTCCAGAATATCAGATTGCTTCCATTGAATAGAGGTGGCTTTATAGACATTACTCCTTCTTGACTTCCCATTGCGACGCATCTCCTTTAAGCGATCAAGCTTCTGCACAAGGACACCGCTCTGATACCAATTGTTGGGAAAAATACCGAGAGGGGGGGGGGGGTGAATCAGTGTTTACTTCATATTCAAACTTTTAGTTTTTCATGCTCTAAAACCCATACGCTACTTTTCTGAAGCCAAATAGCGTATACACGCGGATACCCTTTATGAAACTCGCGTATTAGCAGAGATATAGATATGTAGATATTTATTAACTTAGTTCTTTGCAATATTCATTCATCCGATGTTAAGTTAACAGTACACATGTGAAGTAACAACAGAATAAACCATCACATAAAGCATCACACATGAACACCAGGATTTTTAGGTGGAAACCCAAGTCGGGAGAAAACCACCACTGCAGTTGCTTAGCCTTCAATATTTTATTATAGAGAAAACATCTTACAACATATGTGTCAGGCAGACTCATCAAAGACGTTGGTGCACCCACCTGCGCTCGTTTACCAGCCTCTCCTGGAGGGGAGCTCCAACCCCCTGACTCGTTTACCAGCCTCTCCTGGAAGGGAGCTACGACCCCCTGCTCTCGTTTACCAGCCTCACCTGGAAGGGAGCTACGACCCCCTGCTCTCGTTTAGCAGCCTCACCTGGAAGGGAGCTACGAACCCCTGCTCTCGTTTACCAGCCTCACCTAGAAGGGAGCTACGACCCCCTAACTGAAGGCTACAACCCTCAGCACCACCTTGGACCACGTTTCATCAATTTTCACACTGGATCCAAAAACTTCAAAAGAGCACAACTTGTAGGCCTCGTTTCATCATATTTTCAGACTGGACCCACTCCATACATTTAAGCACAGTCAACATCAACAACAGATAGCTATAACATAGCAGAATAGATCAGACATCTCTTACCATAGACTTCAGCAAACCCTAGTTTGCATACGCACTTTCCTTTCTCTGATGTCGCGTATATACGCGCTTACGTTCACATCAACCAGCGTATACTTCAGAATTAATTTCACTGCGCATACGCGCTTTCTCTTCAGCGAAGCCACGTATATACGCGCTTCCTCTGCGACGAACTAGCGTATAGATCTTCAACCATTTCAGAGCTGCATACTTCTTTAGATCAGATATTCGCCGTATTCGACCTTTACTCTGTATTACGTATGTTCGCCTATCATAGATCTAATCACTTCATAAACAGATCCGCTGAACATGTATACATTACATTCAGATATTCCACTTCTCATCATTTCTTCATAGGTGCATCATAGATTCAGATCTATTATCAAACCTTTACCCTTTCCATACAGATATACTTCATAGAGAAGTATTCATTCAAGCTCAGACATCTTGCACCCACACTCATTATTTGCACAATGAATTTCTTCTCCTTATATAGGTTTATCCTTTTTCAATACCACGGGCCCCTTTTTCAATACCATGAGCCAAAACAATACCATGAGCCAAAACAATACCATGAGCCTTCAATACCACGGGCCCCTTTTTCAATACCATGAGCCAAAAAAATACCATGAGCCTTCAATACCACGGGCCCCTTTTTCAATACCATGAGCCAAAACAATACCATGAGCCCAAAACTACATTACTTCCGATGGTATTCCTGGACGGGGTCACATAGACGAATCATTACCCAATACAATGGGTCAATACCATGGTGGTTACCCCTGGTTTCCCACTTTATGAGCGCTTTTTCCCATACGCGACTTGGAACGTTGTTTCCTGCATGCATACGCGACTTCCCTTAGACAGATCCGCGTATGCCTTGAGACATACTCTTTTCATCATAGATCTAGCACATGCTGAATTTATTTCTTCATTGCCTTCTGTACAAGACATATTCTATCAAGCACAACTTCATCCAGTAAGTTGCCATTATCTTCATCAAGTGGGTTGCCTTTCAAGGACAACACTCAACATCATATTGCTAACAAACATCATTTACCAAGTCCATCAAGTCAAGAATAACTTCATCAGGTGAATTGCCATCAAGGACAACACATGTCAACAGTCGCATGTCTTCATCTTCATTCAGTGGGTTGCCATCGAGGACAACACTCTGCATCATATTGCCAACAACTTGCACTTTCTTTGGTAATTTAACAGAGTTCAACATCTACTTGTCAGGTGCTTGCAGTTTGGAGGAGTTTCAGGTTTGGAATTTATTTGGGAATTTAAAAAGTGTCTACATGTCGGTAGATTTACAGAATGTAATAATTCAACTTCGCACCAGTTTTGAGGGGCTTCCACTTCTAATATTTTTGGGAAATCTAACTTGGGAATTGGTTTGAGAATTTAACAAATATCCCTCTGCAGCTTTTTCAAAATTTTTCCAGAGTCCAGGTCCACGCTTTGCGTTTTGATACCCTATTCTTCCATGTTTCCCTAATGCTGAGGATGATCTTTGGTTTGTGCAAGTTATAGGTTCAAATCGAAGATAAGTTCAGATTCAGATGGTTCAGCATGAAGCTCAGGTTTGCACCTAGAGGCTTTACAGGTGAAGTCACTACTTATTATGTATGTTTAGTCTGCTTAAATTTTATAAATAAATGTTCTTAGTTGGTTTGACTACGGCTAATGGGTGTAATATTTGATTCAAGAGGAAATGTGCATCACAATCTCACTACCGAGTTCACTGTATATACTAAAATTGCAATAAGTTTAGCATCAACCCTAATATTTGATCCCCAACCATAATTCACCAATATTTTGCATGCTGTAATTCAAAGTGCATCACTTCAAGAATTTTCGGACTATAAGGAATGCATCAGACATTATAAGAAGTGCTCTGTTCATATGTATCCCAGGAACTAACGAATTTGAAATTAGCTATGTTGGTCTACTAATCCGTTTGGCAGAAATTAATACTGAGAAATATCATTCAGGTCCATGGTATTTTTCATGCACCATTTTTTGTGCTTTTCCATTCAAATAAACTCTCTTCCATTTTGAAATATTATTTTGGGGTTCTCTGAACAGAATAAGAGTAATTAATGTTACAATGTATGATGCATGAGTCATGTACTGTAGAATTTAAAATGAGAACTAACTACAAAATGATCAATTTGTCAAGGACTTCAATAGTTTAATTAGCCCTCATAGCATAAATTTGGGAGGAGAAATATAGGGAGGGCACCAATAAACTATTTTTAAGATAACAGATTAAAGTGACTAATTTTTTATGAATTTTAGTAGTTCCCTTAATACTCATTGCATTGCATCCTATATGATAGGAAATATATAGAGACGGTACCCACAAAATATATCTCGTTGGACTCCCTCCCATGGGTTGCCTGGCTGTATTGAGAACTTTAAATATAAAGCAATTGAGAACTTTAAATATAAATCAAATTATTAGCAAAAAGATTGGGAGAACTGAATGCTTGATGAACATAATAGGTGGCCGTTAGTTTCAGTTAAAAAATTAAAATCAGTTTTGGCGAGCTTGATGCATCCTCTTTGATCTCAAGCTTGTTTGTGGGGATATCTACGAAGTGTTCGCTGATATCGTATACAATCTTGGAAAATTCCATATATGATTTTAGATGTTGGCCCTTTTCTATTGTTCTTTATGACACAGTAGGTGATACCCTGTATATAGACTGAAAGTGTTTGAGACATCTGTAATAGCATGTTGTGGAATGGGATTGATAAGGGCTGGTCCGTGTAATGGCATTGCCCCCTTCATTTTTTCCCATATGTCTTTGAATATTGCTCTTGAATGGCATTCACCATACAATGCAAAAGGTTTATGAGATCGCTGGTGTATTTTATTGTTCATGATTTTTTTTTTAAATATTGATGTTGTTTTAAAAGGGAGAATTAAATCATTTTCTTTCTCTCTGAATTTAATTTATTTTTAAACAATAATTTGATGATGAAAATCAAATTTCGCTTGCTTATAAGGCTTTGGAAAAACTTTAGGGATTACTTGGATTTTAAAGAGTGTGGAAAATGTTATTCATTTTTTTAGCTTTCTTTGTTGAAAATATTGAACGAAACAAAACACAGAGGGATGCTTTTCCCACAACACAAAGAACACACAATTATGTGGAATAAATAGTCAAACATACAGAAAGACAATGTAAACAAGAGAAAAACTTCTTTTTTCAATTTATTAAACTCTTTTCTAAGTTTGAATTCATTGTACTCTGTCTAACATAATGAAAATTACATGAGCTTATATCAAAATAGCCATAGCCTGTAAAACATAATACAATTCAATGCAATTCAATTGCTGAACGGACATTCAACAACTTCTCGTCCTTATGTTGTCGAAAGACCCATTTCTTCATTAAACCAGCACGCAGACCGTATTTCAGTTTATACATGAAAACACGTAAAAACACGTTCAAAACACAAAATCACGGAATTAAAATTTTATGTAATGCGGTTCTGAGTCTACATCGCACCCGTGCAAAGTAGTAATATCAAACTTTAACTGATGCACTATTCGTTAAACATTGCGGGTTGCAATATGTGATAGTGATGTGGCACATATCACATCGCACCCAAAATAACATAGCCTGCGAAAATTAAACGAAAAACTTAAAACTTTGCAAGCGCAATGTGCAATAGCACGATCACGTCACAAAACAAATAACATATGTTACTGGCGACAGAAGGTAAAGTTATAAAGTTGTGATTGCGATGTGCAATGCGATATTGCATCGCAACATCATGAGTTTTGTTGCGAGGGCTTAACAGGTAAGGGATGAATGTTGTGATGTGTGGTATTTGCAGGCGGTAAACATTGGTAAGTGCGGAAATGAAAATACAAAGGATTTAGGTGCAAAACAAGGTTTGGTACATGCGGTAAGGATAAGGTGGGTCTCGCCGATATCGCATCAGTGGAGACATAACATATGGTGAAGGCTTAAGATTTAGGCTTAAGATTTGCGAAGTGCGGGCATTGATGCGGTAAGTTGTGATAAGTGTGAAATGCACAAATCAAATATAAATTTGGAATACAAAGGATTTACGGGTTTTTCAAAGTGTTGTGGAGGTAAGTGGGTCCCACCGATATCACCTTGGCGGAGACATAACATTGCAAAAGGCTTAAGGTTTTAAAAAAAAAGCTTGTGATTGTGGATATGCAGGAAAATGTAAGTCAAAGTGGTGGTTCAAAGAAATAAAAGTAGAGGATGGCCATGGTACTCGGTTTGTTGTGTTGTGTGAAAACGCCTCTGGCTCTATGGATCTGTGCTTGTCCTTGTCTGCAACAAAATTGATGAAGTGTGGGATTCTTCCACTTCTTATTCATGGCAGTGGTTGGTAGTATAATTCCAACACTCCCCCCTAATAACAACTATCGCCATCAGTCATTCTTAGACACTTTCTGGTATATAAAAAACTCTTCTGTCCCAATGGCTTTGTGATGATATCAGCAAAATTTTCCTTTGTCCTGCAATGCTGCAAAACAATCTCACCATTATTAACCAATTCTCTTATAAAATGATACTTTGCATCAATATACTTTGTTCTCTTATGGAAAACAAAATTATTTGATAGTGCAATTGCTGAGCTGTTATTACAATAAAATGTGTTCCGTTTGTCTTTCTCATGACACAAATCTCTCAGCATCCTTCTCATCCATACTGCTTGGCATGCTACTGTTGTTGCTGCCACAAATTCTTCTTATGTTGTTGATAATGAAACTATTGGTTGCTTCTTGGAAGCCCATGAAATGGCTCCCGATCCCAAATGAAACACATACCTAGATGTGCTCTTTCTATCATCTATACTTCCAACCCAATCACTATCAGTGTAACCAATTAATTTAAAATTATCAGTTGAGGAGTATAAAGAACCATACTCCTTTGTTCCATTCACATACCTCATTATTCTCTTGACTGCTTGCTAATGTGTCTATTTTTGTGTCTCCATGAATCTGGAAATTAAAATTACAACATACATAATATCAGGCCTAGTTGCAGTCAAATACATTAGACTGTCAACTATGCTCTTGTACAATGTCGGATCAATATTCTTGCTGCAATCTTCTTTGCTTAATTTTAACCTCATGACAGTTGGAGTTACAACTGCTTTGTTGTTCTGCATGTTAAATATCTTTAAAAATTCTTCAGCATATTTTTCTTAGGAAACAAAAATTCCCTTTTCATTTTTCTTTACTTCTATGCCTAAAAAGTATCTCAATAAACCCAAATCAATAATTTCAAATTCACTCTTCATGACTCCTTTAAAATTAGCAATGAGAGAAAATTCATTTCCTGTGAAAATTAAATCATCTACATATAAAACAACAATAAGGATCTCACCATCATTTTCTTTAATGTAAAGTGTGGGTTCAACATCACATTTTTCAAACCCATTATCCGTCAGGTAAGCATAAATCCTGCTATACCATGCTCTTGGTGCTTGCTTCAGCCCATAAAGAGCTTTCTTCAACTTGCACAATTTGTGATCTTGGCCTTCAATCTCATAGCCAGGAGGTTGTTCAACATATACCTCCTCTTTCAACACTCCATTCAATAATGTTGACTTTACATCCATTTGGGAGACTTTCCACTTCTACTGTGCTGCAATGTACAACATTGTCCTTACTGTATCCATCCTTGCAACTGGTGCAAAGGTTACTTCATAATCTTTTCCTTGTTTTTGCTTGTAGCCTTTCACAACAAGTCTTGCTTTATGCCTTTCAATCTTGCCTTCAGAATTTCTTTTGGTCTTATAGACCCATTTCACTCCAATAACTTCTTTTCCTTGTGGGAGGTCCACTAACTCCCATGTATCATTATTTTCTATTGCTCCAATCTCTTCATTCATTGATTCAATCCATTTTTCTTCTTTTACTGCATCTTCAAAATGGATTGGGTCATCAACATGAAAAAACAAAGCAAACAAAGAATCTAGACCAACATTATTATTTACTTCTTCTTGCTCATAAATTTCTCTCAAATTTCTGAATCTTGGTCTTCTTGGTGTGCTTGGAGTTCCACTTGAACTCGAGGGAGTTTTAGATCCCTATGGTGTGCTTGGAGAAGCACTTCCTTGATTTTGCACCACTTCTCTCCTGCTTGCTTGTGGTGTGATTTGCTGAGCTTGTGTAGGTGGAGGAGGAGCCACCGTTGAGGAATTATCTTTTGCAATCGATTCCTCTTTATCTTCATGTGAAATACAAGTATTCACATTTTCAGTTTTCTCTAAACTTCCATCCTAAGCTTCTTCGTCAATGAACTGCACATCTTTGCTGATTATAACTTTCTTGGTTTATGGATTATAGATTTTGCAAGCCTTGGATTCATCACTATATCTAACAAATATACACTTCTCCCCCTTACTATAAAACTTCTTCCTTAGTTGATCCGGGACATGTACATATGCCACACATCCAAATACTTTCATGTGAGTGAAAAACTGCTTTGTTCCACTCCATGCTTCTTCCGAAACATTGTTCATAGAAACTTTGGTTGGACATCTATTTAAAATATATGTTGCACAATTGATAGCTTCTGCCCAATACTCATTTGGAAAATGCTTTGCCTTCAACATACTTCTGACCATGTCCATGATGGTCCTATTCTTTCTTTCTGCAACATAGTTTTGTTGTGTTGTATACCTTGTGGAAAACTGCTTATGTATGTTGTGCTCCCTATAGAAACATAAGAAGTCTTTGGAGATATACTCTCCTCCTCTGTCAGTTCTCAAAACTTTACTTCTCAATAAGAGCTTTGAAGTGGTAGAACTGTTCAAAAACTTCATTTTTTAGTTTTAAGAAATAAACCTATGTCTTTCTTGTGTAGTCATCTATAAATGTCAAGACATAGTGACTGCCAGCTAATGATGGCGTTTGCATTGGTCCACAAAAATATGATTTAACAATCTCTAAGGGTGATTTTTCCCTTATACTCTTTCCTGCTGGAAAGGATTCTCTATGTTGTTTGCCCAAGATGCAGCCTTCACATAGGCTGTCTTGTTTCTCTATGAGTGGTAATCCCTTTACCATCCCTTTTCTATGCAACAAATTTAAACCTATGAAATTGAGATGTCCAAATCTCAAATGCCATAACCAGTTTTCATCTTTCACTTCTTCTTGAAAGACCTCTTGTATTACAGCTACTACGTTTCCTCCTTCCTACAAGTCCATTCTGATCTTGAGAGGAAACATCCTATTTCTTTTCATATGCACTTCTGCAATGACCCTTTTACTTGGAGGTATGTCCATGATTGTACACACATCATTCTTAAACAACACATTGTAGCCCTTATTCACAAGCTGTCCAATGCTTAAAAGGTTACATTTCAGGCCAGGTACATAATATACATCTGGCACAAACTTCTTTTCTCCCTTCCTTTTCAATATTGAAACTCTTCCTTTCCCCATGACAGAGACTTTTCTATCAGTCCCCGTTGTCACTTCAGATTTCACATTATCATCTAGATTGGAAAATGTTGCTATGTTTCCAGTCATGTGGTTACTACAACCTGAGTCTAAGAACCATACATCTTCTTTTTTTTCTTTTGCTACATTACAAGTTAGAAGCACATTACTCTAGTTCTGATTTTCTTTTGCAAAATTTACATTTTGTCTATTACTCATGTCATTTTGTTTCTTTCTACATTCATTGGAATAATGCCCATAATTTTTACAAAAATGACATTGGACTTGGGATTTATCGTACCTTTGTCCTTGTGTTTGATTTTGGCTTGAGCCTTTGCTTTGATTCTGGTTGCTGCCCCTTCCACTTGTGCTTGTAGGGTTGTTTCTTCCACCTTTGTATGGGCTTCTTCCTCTTCCTCGGTAGTTTGATCTTCCTTGACCTCTACCTCGGCCAAAATACATTTTTGTCTTGAAATCATGCTCCAATGAGGAGTTTGTTGTTCTGTTCAGTCTATGTTCATAAGACATCAGTGATGCATGAAGCTCATCCACTGAAAATATTGAGATATCCTTTGTCTCCTCTATTGCCAATACTATGGCATTAAATGTCGATGGGAGAATTCTTAAGATTTTCTCCACTATTATTCCTTCCTCAAGTGTCTCTCAATGAGACCTTATCTGGGTAACCAACCCAATCACATGCGTGAAGAATGAGTCTATTTTATCAGACTCTTTCACACAGAGATTTTCAAAATCTCTCCTCAAATTGTGTAATTTTGTTGTCTTCACCTTCTCCATGCCTCGATAGGTTGTCTTGAGAATATCCCATGCCTCCTTAGACTTTGTTGTTGTTGCAATCCTTGGAAAAATACTCTCAATTACTGCTTGAAAGATATAGAAGAGGGATTTGGAGTCCTTCTTCCTATTATCTTTGAGCAAGTCTCTTTCTGCTACTGTCAAAGTAGTAAGCGCTGCTGCATCTGCTGGTTTTGGAAAGCCATTTTCCACTAGCTCCCAAATATCTTTTGAAGCAAACAAGGCCCTCATTGTAATGGCCCAAAAATCATAATTTTTACCATTTAACTGTGGTAATTGTGGATTTGTTAGGATTGTGCCTGCTGCTGCCATCTTGACTGTGTAAACACAAACTTTCTCACTTCAGTAAAAGCTTTCTCACTATTGGAGACTTCTGTATCTATAAACAAACAATCTTACAACTTCTTCAGTAAAGAGAGCTTGTTCTTTTACTGAGAGCCTAGACTTGCTCTAATACCATGTTGAAAATATTGAATGAAACAAAACACAGAGGGATGCTTCCCCCACAACTCAGAGAACACACAATTCTGCGGAATTAAGAGTCAAACATACAGACAGACAACGTAAACAGGAGCAGGACTTCTTTTTTCAATTTATTCAACTCTTCTCTAATTTTGAGTTCATTCTACTCTGTCTAACATAATGAAAATTACATAATATTATATCAAAATGGTCGTAGCCTATAAAACCTAATACAATTCAATACAATTTAGTTGCTGAACGGAGGTTCAACAACTTCTCGTCCTTCTACTATCGAAAGACCCATTTCTTCATTAAACTGGCGCGCAGACTGTATTTCAGTTTATACACAAAAACATGTAAAAACACGTTCAAAACACAAAAGCACGGACTTCAAATTTTATGAAATTCAGTTCTAAGTCCACATCGCATCTGCAGAAATCTGCGATATCAAAATTTAATCGATGCATTATCCATTAAACATTGCAGACTGCGATGTGGGACAATGACGTGGCACATATCGCATCGCACCTAAAATAACATAGCATGCGGAACTTAAACAGAAAACTTAAAAATTTGCAGGCGCGATGTGCGATAACATGATCGCGTCACAAAACAAATAGCATATGTTGCGGGCGGCAGAAGGTAAAGTTATAAATTTTCGATTGTGATGTGCGATGCGATATCACATGGCAACATCGCGAGCTTTGTTGCGAGGGATTAACAGGTAAGGGATAAATGTTGCGATGTGCGATATTGCAGGTGGTAAACATTGGTATGTGCGGAAATGAAAATACAAAGGATTTAGGTGCAAAACAAGGTTTGGTCGATGCAGTAAGGATAAGGTGGGTCCTGCCGATATCACATCGGTGGAGACATAACATACGGTTAAGTCTTAAGGTTTAGGCTTAAGATTTGCGAAGTGCGGGCGGTGATGCAGTAAGTCGTGGTAAGTGCGAAATGCAAAAATCAAAGGGAAATTCAAGATACAAAGGATTTACGGGTTTTGCAAAGTGCGGTGGAGGTAAGTGGGTCCCACCGATATCTCAACGGCGGAGACATAACATTGCGAAAGGTTTAAGGTTTAAAACGAAAACTTTCGATTGAGGTGGGAAAAGGTAAGTCAAAGTGGTGGTTCAAAGTAATAGAATCATAGGATGGCCATGGCACTCGATTTGATGTGGTTGCATGAAAACGCCTCCAGCCCTATGGATTTGTGCTTGTCCTTCTTTGCAACAAAATTGATAAAGTGTGGGCTGCTGCCACTGCATATTCATGGCAGTGGTTGGGAGTATAATTCCAACATTCTTGTGTGACAATGACAGTTTTAATTTTCCAATATCCATTGGAAAAAGTAAAAATAAAAGCCAATAAATTGAATTGAGAGAGCTACATTTATTTATGAATAGTTTTATTACCTCATTCATCAACCTAATGAAGATGCCAAATATATTTTTTAAATCAAATGACATAGAAATCTATTCATGCAACCTTTTCTTAAATGGTGTCTTCCATTTATTCCCTTGTTTAATCTTGATATGGTGAAATCTACCATTCAAATCAATTTTTAAAAGGTATTTTTTTATATTCGAATAATCATATTATTTATTATTTTGAACTTTGTACAGAGTTTCATTTTGTGCACTTTCTCTAATCTTGATTCTTCAAATCAAATTTTGAAAACTATGTTGCAATATTCAAACAATCATCTTATTTATAACTTTAGACTTTGTATCGAGTCACATTTTACACCCTTTTTCAATACTAGTGTTACATCACAAAAGTACATTATAAACACCTAAACTTCATCTTATCTTATTTATAACTTAATTTGTACAAAGTTGTATTTTGCACACTTTTTCAATGCTAATATTACATCATAAAATTGCATCATAAAGACCTAAACTTCATCTTATTAGGTATATGTCTAGCCGCTTATGAACTTGTCTATAATAAAAGTACATCATAAATACCTAAATTTCATCTTAATAGCAACTTATGAATTATCTTATTTATAACTTTAAACTTTGTACAAAGTTGCATTCTGCACCCTTCTTCATTGCTAGTATTACATCATAAACACCTAAACTTAATTATATTAGGTATATGTCTAGCCACTCATGAACTTGTCTATCATAAAAGTACATCATAAATAGCTAAAATTCATTTTATTAGCACCTCATGAACTTGTGTATTAATTGTTGTTTCTCCACGAAACTAGTGTTTAGGATAGAATCTTAAATCAATTTCACTACCGGACCAAGTATCACAATATGTTTACCTTGCACAACAGAACAATATACAACAGTAAATATACTAGTGGAAAAAATATACACAAATTTTAAAAAAAAAATTATGTAACAACCCAACTTCATTATATTAATCAATCTGATAATACAACAATCTAGGGTTCCTATACCATCGATAAACGCCCTCAAATATCCATTAGTACAAGAATACAAAATACAAGATACACTGATGATCTAGTTGATGTAGTCCACATTCACAACTAATTTTTCGTATCATGTACACTACAAGCCCTTTGCTTTTTTTTTGCATCACCTCCCTTTATTAATGCACCAACTCCTTTTGGCCACTGAACTCACTTATCCAATATTCCCTATAGCTGATCATAAGTCCATCTATCAATAACACATAGGGTCTTCATGCTCACTAACTGCTCCCTCGTCCTTTAAGGCAACAAAAATTTTAAACTCCTATAGTGGGACTTGTCTTCCCACTATAGTCTTCCTGCGCTGCTCCAATGAAGACTAACATAGGATAGGACTGTTGCCACCTATAATAATCAAATGTCACTTCTCCAATAATGAACATGGGATATCAACAACTACTCCTGGTTGGCCAGACCTTCAGATTCTCCAAATTGCCTCCTCTAGTAGCCACCTTAGTCCATCAAGGTGTTGCACTTAGGGCTCAGACTTGGGAACTTTCATGTTGCCCTCCAATAGGGCTTAAATGCCCAATACCATATAAAACAACTTGTCCAACCTAGGACCTCATCGAACTAGCATCAATTCAACTTTAATACATCAAACACACATACCTTTTTATTGCTCCTAGACTAGTATATGTTGTTGGTTTTGAAGCCAATTGATTAGGTCTTCTAACATCCACTGGTTAGCCCTCTTTAACTATCCAAATGACCATCCAACAACTACGACATAGATTCCTTATTTTGTTTTTTTACCTCGTTGGCTTGTAGGGCTAAATTCTAGCCTCTATTATCACCCAACTGCCCTATGTTCACTAAGGAATAGGGCTTGACCCTCCTTTATAGACTCCTATACCAAACAAAACCCTAAATGGTAATGAAATATTCCACAAACACCTTGCCAACCGACCTAGATTTGTCCTTTGAGGCCTTGGCCTGCCTCTACTCCTACTCAATCCCTGGAAAAGATATGAAAAGACCCTAAAAAAGCTTCCTTTCCTACCTCAACCTCACTTCTTGAGCTGCGGCCCACCTCAAAATGATATATTGCTATGAAAGATGCTCATGGGATGTGAGAAATGACCTCACACACACCTCTTATATATATATTAAGGTGTGGCTCCAACGAATTTCCCTTTATGGATTATACAACTGTCATAAGGCCTCTTAACAACTAGCCGACCTTAACTCTTCTTGTGCAAGCCCACACATTAACTCCAAAAATTAATATCTCAAGTTCTACAACTAGGATTTGAGTGATTTTCATTTCCTCTTTCTTCTCTCGAGGTATTCTAACATCTCAAATCATCACATGTCAAAATATCCTTGTGGTTTGACACCCACAATATTGGGTGAAAATACCACTCCTTGGGTTCCAAGCCCACGAAGTACTTTCATGGCGCTCCAACTTGCAAACCCTAAACCCTAGGGCTTGGAGTACCACCCAAGCTACCAAATATCAACACTTCCTATTAGAAATGGGGGTACTTCCAAGACTAGGAAGTAACTTTTCATTATCACTATCACTTCTTGCAACACTCCCCCAACCCTTGGCATCCAGAAATGTAGAAAAAATTGTAGCATAGACTATGCCTCTCTCGAAGTGTCATTGTCAATGGGAGCCTCCTACTTCTTATTCTTCTCCTACATTGTTTTCCAATCTCTCCATGATTCCTTCTTTCCAGATGTTGAAGCACTTTTGTTACCCACTGACCACAAACTCTCATTTGGTTGCATAGTTTCCATTTGACCCTAAAAACTCCCTATAGAACTCGACTCCCTCTGAGCCTCTAGAACCTGTTTTTCTCTGGAACATGTACCTTCTCCAAGTTGCACCTATTTCTCTTGAACTTGTACCTGGTCATCCTTCTTCTTCCTATGATCTATAGGCTTTCATGTAAGCTTGTATAAACCATGCTCTCTAACTCCAATCACGACACTTGTAGAGCTAGAGCCTTTGGGTATGAGTCTTTCCTTCTCATCCTTGAACAACATCTCAATCTCCTTCAGCTCGATCACTGAGACATATACCATGCTATATTTGAGTTTTGGTACTAATATTACATTTTTAAGTATGAGAGGCTTCCACAATGCATTATATTAGATATCATTTTTTTTGGGTTTCAAATACATTAAGTAAGTCATTCATCTATGACCATTTTCATGAGAGGTAGTCGTAACTCGATAATTTCTCATTATTTTTGAATAGTCCTCTTAGCACTCATTGCATTGGGTGATGCTCACCAGGATGAAGAAGTGGGATTAAATTTAGTGAAATGAATCACATAGTGTCAATAATCACTTCCGGGACTTGCACCTGGTAATTAGGACTTCCCGGAAGATCACCCATCCCAAAACTCCTTTGGCTCAAGCGCGCTTAACTCTGGAGTTTTTCCCCACAATCAAGCCTACTTGGCTTGCTACTCCATTTGAAAAACCTTAGCAAGTATTTTGCCTCATGAACCATTCAAGTAGAGCTTTTTACTCTTTGTATTTTTAAGTATGAGAGGTTTCCGCAGTGCATTATATTAGATATCATTTTTTTGGGATTCAATTGCATTAAGTAAGTCATTCATATATGACCATTTTCATGAGAGGTAGTCGTAACTGAATAATTTCTCATTATTTTTGAATAGTCCACTTAGCACTCATTGCATCTGGTGATGTTCACAGGGTTGAATAAATGGGATTGAAACTAGTGAAATGAATCACATAGTGTCAATCATCACTTAAGGGGCTTGCACCCAGTAACCAGGACTTCCCAGGAGGTCACCCTTCCTTTGTTCTCCTTTTGACTCTTGTTTCCCAACACTATGTGAAACTTCGAGTCCCACTCAGCTGGAGTTTCAAACACCCCCTGTGATCTTGTCATATTCTTCGACGCTCCACTGCCCACATACCATGCAGCCTCGTCAACGGTAACTTGCATGAAATGAGAGTTCAAATCAAAGTCCTACTTATCCAACCTCCTCGAGAGATCATTTATCTTTGCAGAAGTGGTGACACCTATGAATTTCTTCCCTTTATTCTTCTCGTCATCTCCCTTCTTCTTCATCATACATTTCTTTAAAAAATGACCCATCTCGCCACAATTGAAGCACTTGATCTTACTCAAATTCTTATTCTTCTTACCCTTCATTCGTGCTGTAAGTTCTACGTCATCATTTGAAGCCCTCTTCTTTAGATGAATATCCTCGTCTTGAAAATTGTCCTGAATGAAGTCGTCCCACAACCTATTGTAGTATGGCAGCTTCTCTCTAGCAACGATCATGTTGATGAAGGGTTTCCATTCCTCGGTGAACCCTTTCAAAGAAATCCATTAAGGGAATTTTGAGGTCTAAAATGTCTCTCCTAAACAAATTATAAAACAATAGTTGAAATAATAAAATAAGATTATATTACATCATCAAATTTTAGAGGGAAAAAAGAAAATAGATATATTTTCAACTTATCTCTCTTTAGGTTTACTAAAATTTTGAGTGGCAACACTCATTGGATGCCGAATTTAATTCCTCATCCAAGGAGTACCCAAGTTGCATACTTTCTATGGACCCTACTACACGAAAACTAAGAAATACATGAAAAATGTGATTTCAATCATGTTTTTCATCTATTTCTCATTTTCCGTGTGGTAGGGTCCATCAAAAGTATGTAGCATGGGTACTCCTCGCATGAGGAATTAAATTTTGTATCCAACAAGTACTCCTGCTTGAAATTTGAGTAAAACCTTAGGGAGATAAATTGAAAATACAGGTTGAAGAAATAGTTTTATTATTTTATTATTTTTTAATCTTTTTACTTTTTTACTCCAAAAATGGTGAATCAGCCCCCATCATTGACATCATCATCTTGAATCATATTGGTTCTTATAAATTTTGTTTTGGTTGTACATTTTTCCTAGGAGGCCCATTTTAGATCTCAAAATTTCTCAAATGCTTACCATCTAAGAATAACTAAATAATATCTCCAACAATGGCAAGCTCATTTTTAACTTGAGACAAATTTTTTAGATACGAAGTCACACTTTCACTTGGTATCATCTTAGCAGCCTTCAATTTATCTTGTAATGTCAAAACCCAGTTCTTATTCTTATTTTGGAAAAAATTATGAAGAACCTGCCACATCTCATGGGTTGTGTTCTTCCCAGATAAATGAGGTATTAAGGAGTCCTTCACACCATCTAAGTTGATCAACTTCACCTTCGTATCCTATTCCTCGTACACTTATAGCTCCTTAGGGTCAGTGGGGTTCTTGTTTGTTTTCTCATCTAATTCCTAGATCTCGTTGACTTGCAAGATGAAATTGATCCTTTCTTGACATGGACTATAGCTGGAAAACCCTTCCAACGTTTCCTCATACCGGAGACCATCTTGAAGCTTCGACATTGTATTAAGCCCTTCACCTACAATGTGACCAACTCCCTCTTAAGTTGTACTTCGTTGTGCACACTTTTAGCTAGCTATAAAATTTGTTATACCAAATGCTGGCTAAAAATTCTTTGAGCCTTCAAGGAACAAATTTTATGGCTAAAAAGTGTTGGCTCTTGAAGACTCTTGAAGGCCTCCTGCCTCTGTCCCAATCTTCACTACTGTGCCTTTTTCCCCATTTAGAAATCTTGCTGATTTCCAAGCCAGAATACTACTGCAAGCACCATCCCCCTTTTTCCCTTTTCCAAAACTAACCTCATTCTATCCCTCTATTTCCCATGAAAATCCCTCATTTTCATGCTTTTCCCATTCCCCCTTCATCAAAATCCCTTTTATAAGGTCTAAAGAATCCTTATTTTCCTTATTCGAACCTCTCTAAACCTTTGAAAATCATTGAAAAACCATAAAAACCCACATTTTGGGCATATATGGGTCCTAGCCCTTTTCCCATTAACCCTTGGTCACATTATTTCCCATGCACCCATGGCCATGCAGTCGGGTGCCAAGCCGCGTTATTAATTAATAAAAAACCTCTGTTTATATTAATTTTCCGATTTTTTATTATATTATAATTTTCCGCCGGTCAAGGTTTCAGCCGATCTCCACCGTCGATCTGATCTGCAGATCGATGGTGCGGAGTCCGTCTCCCCGGTGGCCCCCACATTCCACTCACCTTTCCAAAAACCGTGTGGTATTCATCGCACTACCTTTGGGTGACGACGGTTTTTTCCCGATCGCCAGCGACTCCACTCATCAGTTGACGCGTGGTTTGGGCACTGTTCATAAAACCGTCGTCCATCGCGCGTTAACGTTTGGACGTGGACCCTGCGCGATATTGTTGTACATCGTCTGATTTGGGGCAGGCCATCCAATGGCTATCGCTCACCGAAGATGCCCGACAGTTAACCCGGCTACGACACGGCATCCAATTAATTTTCGTCGTCGATCTGATCTGCAGATCGACGGTTCATATTTCATCGCCCATTTCCGTCGCCTAGTCAACATTTCCCGTTTTGACTTTCCATTTTCCGCTCCCGACCTTCGATCTCTGCGCGATCGACGACCCTGATTCAAAAGTTTCTTCCGCCTTCACTAAGCCTTCTCCCGATCAATCCTAACCGTTGGATGATGCCATCCAACGGCCACGCTCCCCCCACATGTCCTTTGAAGCAATATAACCTATAAATGCAGGATTTTCTAACCTTTTTCGTATTTTGCAGGGTTAAAAGTGTTTTCCCCCTATGTCTGAAGAAAATTCAAAGGTAGAGGATGACGATCCTCCCACCTTTGGTTTGTTATACAAAAATCATTCGCAGGATCTAAAATTCACGTTTCATCAGTGTTTCATGAGGCATTGATGCCATATCAACCCTGTGCAGCCCTGCACACCAAAAAACAGAGCAAGACAATTACAAATAAAAGAATATTAGTGTCGAAGACCAAATTTTATCAGAACAGAGGATTAAAGACAGATTTTGTGGGGATCACGACTAATTTTTTTTATCAAAAGCCTAATCCCCAATTAAAATACAATTTAAAGACAATCTTAAGGGTTCTTATCAACAGGAAAGCCTCCACCGCCACATCTGAGGCAAATTGATTCCTCCCAGCTGCTGAAATGCCACCTGTGCCTCAAAGTATTCAATCAGAAGCCGAATTTATTGATCAGGGTTAGATATTTGTCTCAAAACGCAGCCAAAGAGTAAATTCTGCCAAGGAACTTAATGACAAAACATCTGCAGAGTTACTTCGATGCCACACAGAGCCTCAAAGGTCAAAAAAAGCTCCCAACAAGCTTAAATATTTATGTAAAACATTTAATATAGAGTACACTCATGTAAGTTTCTTCATTGAGCCCCCCAAAGGCCAAGAAGCCATTAAGTTTGTATTAATTGTAATTAGAGATCTTTTATCAAATCTCACCTCCTCATTCTTCTATATATACTTCTGTAGAAGATGAGTGAGGGGTTGGTTGGTTGGTTGTTGGTTGATCACTAGTTGTAACATTGGAACTCTTTTAAATAATACATAGTCTGTTGAAGTTGAAGAACAAATTGAAGTCTTGGAAGCCTTGATGATATTGTTGCATGCTTGTTACTGTGAAGGCTCTATCATTGGATCCATGAGCTTGGATATTGGTGAAGTATTTTGAATTGTTTATTGTTTTCTCCTGTTTTCATTCTGTTCCAAAATTTCTTACTACAGTAGGATAGAAAGTATTAGGCTAAGAAATGACTCCTAGAAGCACCTTAGACCTGTTCATCCTTCACTGTTTTATGTTTTCTTCTGCTGAGGTATTTTAGAGTCTTCAATCTCTCTCTTTAGTCCTCATGCTTGTTTATTTCTATAATAGCTCAAATAATTGATTTCAACATGATTTATAGTTCTCCCTGCTTGTCTGCTATCACTTGAAAGCTCTTATTGAAGTCTCCCTTTGAAGTACCATTGTTTTAAGTTAGTCAAAGAGGTTTGTTTCGATCTTGCCCTTTGCCATTGCTTGAAAAGTTGTTTTGAAGGTCTTTTTTAGTTGTAATCATAGATGTATTAGGTGTTCCCTCTTCTATGACTGTAATTATCAGTGACTCTTTTATGTTTTCTAAGTCATCTGAAATAAAATCTTTGAGGAAATAGGGTGTTCCCCGAATCTTAGATTTCATTTTGAAAGTTGGCTTGAAGTCATTATTTGCTTAAAGAATGTTTGTATAATTTATGGTTAGCCCTGTCTATCAAATATTTCTTTATTGTTCAAGTTATGTTTTCAAGTTCCCATCGTTGAGAATTAAACTTCTCTTTCCAAATCATTAATGTCCATCTCATTCCAAAACCAAAGGATCCTGTGGCCAAGTTAGATTTTCCCTCTGACATCCCATATCCATTGATGAGTATGTTATGACCTCTTTTTGACTCCATTGCCCAATGAACCAGATGTTTCTCCATACTATATATCTTTCCTATACCTTTCATGTTTCGTTGTATCAATCCAACCAAACAAACAAACAAACACCTGCAATTAATAACTAGTCTAAAATCCATATTCTAAGCACACAAGATAAACCTTTGCAAACAAACATTCGAGAGATCCCTCTCTGAGAACAGGAGGACTAGATCCTGGGACTCTAAAGATTGGTTTTGATGTTGCCTTGTCTTTTTATTTTCCAAACTATCAAAACACGGGACACCAACACACACTTTGACTCACTAGCCATTAAAAGTACCTCTGATACCATGTTGCTTGTCCATGATACTGGTGCTTATCATATAATCTTAAATCATTGTCGCTACCAAACCAAGTATCAGAACAATTCTACTCTGTATAATGGAAAAATATACAATAGTAAATCTATTAGTATACAACATATATACAAATTTTACACAATTTTATACAATGATCCAAGTGGCTCCAGAGACACTCAGAAGTCCAAGAGGGCTCAGAATAGGTAAAAATTCAAAGTGGTTATATTTCTCTCAAACTAAGACTAGATCGAAGTGCTCGTTTCCCTGATTCCAACAGTGTGATCGAAACTCCAATCTGATTTCATATGAAGCAGATGAATTTTGCATGTATCCCTATGGTTGCTCCATGTATATTTCCTCATTGAGATAACCATGAAGAAAAGAATTATTCACATCCATATGATGCACTGCCCATCCTCTTGTTTCTACAATGGAGAGAGCTAGCCGAATGGAATTCACTTTTTCCACTGGAGAAAAATTCTCGTCATAGTTAACACCATGTACTTGTTGAAAACCTTTTGATACCAATCATGCCTTATATTGACTAACTTTTCCATCTGTTGCTTTCTTGGTTCGGTAAATCCACTTGCACCTCACAAGTTTACGATTGGAAGGTAGCAGAACCTATCCCAATTCTGGTTCTCAATGAGAGAGTTTTATTCTTCATCCATTGTTGCTTCCCATTCAGGATTCCCAAACTACTTCTCCATAAGTCTTTGGATCATATGCATGCATCGTATAAGTGTGCATGGGCATGCATGGCTCCATATCTAAGAGTGCTTTTGGATCTTCCTCAAAATGAGGTTTAGAGGGAGGATCATCTAGGAGATCACTCATGCTATGCCATTTTTGTGTTGAAGGTGGTCAAGAATATTCCAAACTACACGAGGAAGTATGATATCTATGTTCAACAACTGGTGGTCCAAAATGTGTCACAGAAAAAGGATCTAGATCATAAATCTGATCTGAAGTACCATCTGCATACTCATCAATGAGTGGTGAGGGAAACTTGGTAATAGGTTCATCTAGTGGTGCATGCAAAATATCTTCATCAAACTTTACACTCGTTTCAATAAAGAGATTTTCAGTGTTTATATCAAGAAATTTTTACCACTTGACTTCATTATAATATCCAAAAAACATGCATTCTTTATTTTGAGGCCCCAAATCCTTTCTCTTCTCTGTAGGAATGTGGGGCCATGCTCGAGATATGAAAATGTAGAAATGACTGAGTTCAGGTTGCATGCTAGTCAAAGCCTCAAAAGGTGTTTTCCCATTTTAATATTTATGAGGAGATCTATTATGGATGTATGAGGCACAATTGGTAGCTTCAGCCCACAATTTTGATGAAATAGATCTTGCATGCAACATGCAATTGGTCATCTCTTTAAAAGATCTATTCTTCCTTTCAGCCACCCCATTTTTCTATGGAGTGTAACAAACTTTATGTTGCAACTATATGCCTGCTTCATTACAAATATATGGATATACTTTTTGACATATTCCTTCCCATTATCTGTGTGGAGTATCTTGATGCATTTTCTAGACTAATTTTCTACATGCGCTTTGAAAATCTTTAGGTGTTGAAAAACTTCAGGCTTGAGTTTCAAGGAGTAAACCCAAGTGAATCTTGTGTAATCATGTATAATTGATAACACATATCTTTGTTTTCTCATTAAAAGTAATGGAAAGGGACCCATGAGGTCACTATGTACAAGCTCTAAAGGTGAAGAGGCTCTTCATGCATGTGCCTTCTCGAATTTTTCTTGTGGATGTCTTCTTCTTGGCACTTTCTGGAATGTGATGACCAAGAATATTTTGCTGAAGAGTATTTTCCATCAGATCAATAGTCTTCTGCATGCAAGAGGATTCAGGATGATAACATCTATTTCAATAAGGACACTTGGTTTTTCCTTTCTTTCCCTTTTTACCCTTGGAGCTGGAAGAATCACCTGGAGGTTTTGGATTTCCTCCCTTTCTTGGATCTTGATCTCTTGACTTTCGTTTACCTTTGGATTGCTAATTTTGTTTTAGGCTAGAATTTACTTTCTTATGCATGGCAAGTGCATGTGCATTTGGAGACTTTAATGAACCCATTTTGATGAGCTTATCCTGCTCATGAATGAGAGACTCAATAGATCAGGCAAAATTTTTAGGATGGAAACTTATCTTAAAGATTAGAAACCTTGGCGAATCTTACTAATCCATAATATGCAAACTATAAAATGATTAGTGATATTTTAATAAATACATTAAAATTTATAGTGATTTTATATAGTCTCTTTAGAATTTTGGCGATTTTCAAGGTAAAATATTTTTTTCTTATAAAATTTGGGCGAATCACTTTTATAAAAAAATGGGAATTGGCGAATATTTGTTTTGGAAAAAACATGGAAAATTATCCCATCTACAAATATTAGCCCCTAAAATTTTCCCTGCAATAAATGCATCAAGTTTGGGAATTTTCCATTAATCTCCAGCTGCAAGTATAACTGTATTAAATGTAGAAAAGAAAAAAATATATTTAGGGCCTAATTTAGACAAAATAGAAAAGATAAATTGACCTTCCTATTTGGATTTATCAATCCAACAATCATGTAATTTTAGAAGAAATTGAATTTTGTAAATAAATCTTGAATGTTCTCAAAGTTCTTTGGATCTAATGAATTTAGCTCATTTTCAAGAATATGAGCCCACATATCATCCTACTTTCTAAATAAATTCTCCAAGGTTGTCTAGACCTCATATATAGTGTTGCATGTGTCCACATGGAAACACAATGTTGGATATCTGGAAAATAATAGAATACCAAAATCCTTGTCCATCTTGTTGAAGTATTTGTATTTTTCAATGGTGAAATTGGGTTCATATTCTGTATTCATAACTATCTGATACAAACCTTTGCCTCTGAGGTGAAGAAAAATATTTGGTTTCCATTGGAAGTAGTTATACATAGTAATAATAGTTGAAGATGAAAACTCCATTCTTTCACCTTATAGTTGTAGTAACAATTGTGGAAGTTCTCCAATACTTTTATCTGAAAATCAAATCTCCAAACAATTTCCAATTCTTTGATCTTCAAACCTGCAAAATATTGTTCATGCACCTTCTCCAAGCCCCTATAGCTTCGATACCATGTAAAATTATTAGACCACAAATACGGATCTAGATGAACAATAATTGCAAAAAATTGCAAGAATTGAAAAATAAAAAATGAATTTGAGAATGAATTTGATTACACAATATTAGTTTGAGAATCAATACATAAATAAAATAATTTAAGATTAGTTTTACGTGTAATAACTATTAATAATTAAAGCAAACTAAAGCTAAGTGTGCTTTATGTTATGTTAATGTGCACATGCACCACATGCAATCACTAGAGTTAACTAACTAAAGCCAAGTGCACACTACATGTAAGCACTCGACTTAACTAGAAAAAGCCAAGTGCACATCACATGTAATAAGTAGTTTTGAAATGAAGCTAAGTAAGGCTAACTAGGTGTGTGTAAACCAACATCTTGATCTCAATTTTTGGAGTAGACATCCTAGGATTTCCTTACACTTTCATGTAAATGGGATGGCTTACAGGAATCATAATGATGGGAACGGTGGCAGAGATCACATATTATTGCATGATGTTGCTAGTCTGAACCAAGAGGAAGCTGGAGAAACTGTATTTATCAAAACTAGAAGCTTTGAGGATGTAGGGTTTCTTGTAAGCGAGTAGGCCAAGAAGGCCATGGTGGATTTTACGATAGTTGGTAACAAAGTTCACCCCTCTTGGGCTACATCTCCATGGAATTGCTTCAACTGGCTAGGCCCTCATTGGATTAAGGGTCAATTCTATGATTACATGAACCTAAATTTCTCCAATGGCTTTCCAACCTACTCCATTGGATCCAGAAGACCCAAAAACCTCGAAATAGACTCTTCAAGCTCTGCAAATGGTCTTTAGATGATTTAGGCATGGCCTCCTCTCCTGGTGGCCCTAGGCTTATTTAATATTCAAAGTGGAAAAATCACTTACAAAACTAATCCAACCCACATATTCCACTTGGACCCCCACCATTGTTTCTTTCATTTTTTCAGTTTCCTTAATTGTAGCAGAATTTACTATTTTTGGCAATTTTTCAGGTCCTGAACTTCCAAAGCCATTTTGAGGTCTTAAATGACATTTTTTGGGCATGAAACATTCGACATTTATGTGTATTTTCTAGAATTTACTTGTTTGTTAGTAGTTGTAGTCCTCAGATAAACATTTCTAACGATGTATCATGTGCATCAAACGGAGATAGTATGCCAAAGTTATGACCCCGGGAAATTGATGTACCAATTTACCCCAACGGAGCCCATAGTCTGGCTTTTCATCTCCTAGGGTTAGGTTTTTGGATGTTTAGGGTCTTCCATTATTTCTCAATAATACATAGGCCTTCGAGTCTCATTGTAACATAGAGCTCAGAGGCTTGTAGCTGCCACATCTCTTCTCGGAGATAACCTAGCAGCACGCTAGCTAGTTTATTTCCATTCTATCTGTAAATAAATTTCAGTTCTTTGACCGTAATGAAATGAAGTGTTATTTACACTACATATTTGTATTTATGGCTATATTTGTATTTTGTTATGTTCCTGCATAAATTCGGATCAGTGATATAAAAGCAGTTTGTTCTTTCTCGACCCTTATTTACATGTCCCCAATGAGGTCGAGGTATAAGGAGTTAGGGCTCAATTTGGTTGAACCTTTGCAATATCAGCCTCGAAAACCCCGACAGCCTCCCATGGGGGACGAAAAGAAATATGAGGAAGCAAGAGATCCTATTAAAATATTTCTTGAAGAGGCCCTTGAAAAAAAAAGGAACGCGATGATGGATACCTCTTCCCATATACTTCAACGACTGCCCACTGGCGGTGCATCTGCATCCAACAACCACTCTCGAGGCACAACCCATTTTAAGGTACAAGTAAAATTTTACATTCCCATATTTGATGGCGAAATATATGCAAACGCCGTAGATAGATGGTTGAATCTATTAAAAGCATATTTCTCAGTTCATGACTTTTCCAACCAAGAGAAGATTATTTTTTCACTCCTCAAAGTCGCCCCCCATGTCATGGACTAGTGGGAAACCTATTGTGAAAAAAAGGACGAGGGGGAACCATCTTTGTTCTTGGCTGTACCCACTTGGAATTATTTCCGAGATGCCATCAAGGAACAATATTATCCTGTGGGGAGCTGTGAGGACAAGTACATACAATGGACTATGCTGCGGTAGCAAAGGGATCAAGATGTGCATGAGCTGATGAACATGTTCCATACCCTACGCACAAAGTTGGGTATCAAAGATTCAGAGAAACATTTGGTGTTGAAGTACCGCAGTTTTCTGCACAGATACATTCAGGAGGAAATGGAGTTTCTCGACATCTCATCACTTCGTACGACATATCTATATGCTGCCAAGATTGAGCGGAATTCAAACATAAGAAGCAAGAATTTGAATCTGTGAATCAAAAGCAAGTAAAAGGTTCCCCAAACTATAGAAAAAAGGACAAAGCCAAGGCATGGCGGCCCAAGAAAGCCTTCCAAAGCCGCAAGAAAAGAACAACACTGCGAAGCCAAAGAAGGATACGGGAAAGTGGCGTGAGTTCCATATGAGCTCCACTCACAACATAAGTGAGTGTCGGGCTAAGCAGTCACTAGTCGCTGAGATGAATAATTTTGAATTAGATGCATGCTCCAACTCTGAATCATAAACCGAGAAGGGGAATGACAAAGGGAAGAATATTATCAATGCAAAGCCCAACGCCATAGTTGCCACCATGAAGATCCAAAAGGAAGAACTGGAAGATCCAGAGGAGGAGCGTCTCTTCAACTCTTATATGTGGGTAAAGGGTTCCCCACTACAATTCATTGTCTAAAGTGGGAGTGAAAAGAACCTCATTTCAACAGAGGTCATGAAGTAGTTGGTCTTTCCGACCACATCACACCCACAGTCGCACACCATTGGGTGGCTTCACCAAGGACGGTATCTCCGCATCAGCCAGCAGTGTCGCCTTCCTTATAACATCAAGCCCTTCACCGATGAGGTATTATGTGACATTGCTCCTCTTGATGTTTGTGACGTATTATTAGGCCAACCATACTTGTGGAAGCGATATGTTGTGTATGAGTTCTGACCTCGTGCTGTTATTGTTACTTTATGCAATAAGTTGTATAGGATACCAGAGGTACCACTGCCTACCTCTATCCCATTGGTTACTACAAAAAAATGTAGTAAGCTCATTTCCAAAACCTGGGAATTTATTTTCTTGATGATTCACCCTCAAGGAAAGAAGAAGGCTATGGCCATGACCTCCAGAGAGGGCTCCTCTGCACGAAAAAAACAAATGAAAAAGGTCGTGGCGGTGTACGAGGACATCTTTGCCTCACCCACAGGGGTGCCTATGCACTGTCAGGTCAAGCACCCCATCGATCTGACCCCAAGTGCGCCACTTCCCAATGGACCAATATATCAGCGCTCTGTTATGGAGAACGATGAAATCAAGAGGTAGATTCAGGAGATGTTGTATAAATGTCACATCCAGCCAAGTTCATCGCCCTGTGGGAGATTGATCATGCTAGTGCAGAAGAAGGATGGGACTTGGAGACTCTGTATTGACTATTGGGCGTTGAATAAGCTCACTGTGCGGAATAGGTACCCAATCCCACAGATTAACGAACTTCTAGAAAAACTCAAAGGGCTGAAATATTTCATTAATATCAACTTGAAGTCTAGGTATCACCAGTTACCAATCGAACCGTATGATGTGTGGAAGACTGCCTTCAAATCCATGGAGGGCCTTTTCAAATGGTTGGTCATGCCTTTCGGGTTGACGAATGCTCCCACAACCTTCATGAGGCCGATGGATGACATCTTGCAGCCATTCACAACCTCATTCGTAGTAGTGTACTTGGAAAACATCCTAATCTTCAACCAGACTTGGGAAGAGCACTTGCACCACATCCGACAGGTCCTCCAAACACTGTGGCAAAACAAGTTGTGTGCCAATTTGGAGAAGTGCACTTTTGACATGACCCAGGTTCACATTAGGGGAATTTTAAAGTCTAAAATTGGCCTCCTAGGAAAAATGTACAACCAAAATAAAATTTATAAGAACCAATAGGATTCAAGATGATGATGTCAACCATGGGGGATGATTCACCATTTTTGGAGTAAAAAAGTACAAATATTAAAAATAATAAAATATTAAAACTATTTTTTCAACTCATATTTTCAACCTATCTCCCTAATTTTTTACTCAAATTTCAAGTGAGAATGCTCATTGGATGCAAAATTTAATTCCTCATCCAAGGAGTACCCATGTTGCATATTTTCAATGGACCCTGCTATATGAAAAATGATAAATACATGAAAAAACATGATTGCAACCATGTTTTTCATGTATTTCTCATTTTTCATATAGTAGGGTCCATTGAAAGTATGCAACATGGGTACTCCTTAGACTAGGAATCAAATCTTGCATCCAACGAGTGTTTCCGCTCGAAATTTGAGTAAACAAATAGGGAGATAAGTTGAAAATACGAGTTGAAAAAATAGTTTTTCCTTTTCTCCCTCTTAAATTTGATGATGTAATATTATATTATTTTATTTTTTCCACTATTATTTTATAATTTCCTTAGGAGGCCTATTTTAGACCTCAAAATTCCCCTAATGATATTTGGGATACATTATTGATGAGCGGGGGGTGCATGTGGATCCAACCAAGATCCAAGACATTTGGGATTGGTCAGCCCCAACCACTCTAACAGATCTTCACAGCTTTTTGGGTATTTCTAATTTCTACTGCAGGTTTGTGTTGAGATTCTCTCATATCTCTTGGCGCTTGAATCAAGTCACCAAGGGAGGAGTGGAACCAAAATTCTTTTGGTCGGGATATCAATAGAAGGCATTTGTAGAATTGAAACATCGCCTCTACTTTGCCCCAATGCTCACATTATGAGACTTGCAACAACCATTTGAGATCGAGATAGATGCCTCTGACTATGCTATTAGGGCAGTTCTTACTCAACAGGGGCATCTTAGTCTAAAAGTATCCCACTTATGACAAAGAGACGTATTCCATTGTGAAGGGTTGCCGACAATGGAAGAATTCCATTTTGGGGAAGGAAACAATCATCCACACAGAACACCGACCCCTCTAGTTCATACAGACACAAGGGAAGTTGCAAAACCATCGCCATCAGAAGTGTTCCACATATTTGCAACAGTTTCATTTGAACATCAAGTACAAGAAGGGTAACACCAATAATTTTGTAGAATGCCTCAGTCGACCACCGATTGTGGCGATAACCACCATACTCAACTCTTATGGGCACGAAACTTCTGATTAGCCACTTGTCTACAAGATCAGTTTAGAATTCGGCCACACATACAAGATGCTCCTGGAGGGTAAATTAGTTCAAAATTTTCACCTTGACGATGCACTGCTATGTCACCTGGGACACCTTTTTGTTCCTTCAAGCGAGTGTGCCGAGATGATTTGGGAAGCGCACTATAGTTGGGTCATTGGGCATTTCAGCGTCAAGAAAATAGTGGCAGTACTAAAAAAGTATCTCTATTGGCCAAACCTTCGACATAATGTCGGGAAGAACATCAATCATGCATTTCCTGTGCCACTGCCAAACTGACCATCAAGAATCAAGGCCTCTATACTTTGTTGCCTACCCCTAGTCAACCTTGGGAATCCATCTCCATGGATTACATGTCGGGAATTCCTTATACTAAGCATGGAAATGACTGTGTTTTCATGGTTTTTGATAGATTCTTGAAGATGGCCATTATGGTGGCCTGTAAGAAGAATATCATAGTAGAAGCCACTGATAAACGCTTCTTTGAATGAGTGTAGGTACACTTTGGGATCCCATGGTATATCATCTTAGATCAAGACAAGAGGTTCCTCAGTACATTTTGGTCCAGCCTCTGGTCAATGTTGGACACCAAGCTCACCAAGTCCACAAGTTTCCATCCCCAAACTAATGGCAAGAAAGAGGTCGTTAATAGGATGATCGTACACAATTTGCGCGTGTACAATTCAAAACATCCACACACATGGGATGAGAGCCTCCCCTATGTACAACATAGCTATAACCAGGCCCTCTACAGCTCAACCAAACATAACCCCTTTTAGGTGGGCTTGGGATTCCAGCCACTATGTCCCATTGACGTAGCCATTCCATTTGCTGCTACTCAGGCTGATTCGGCTCATGTCCAGTCTGAAGCTGCCAAGGCGAACAACTTCATTGAGTGCATTCATCACATTTTCCAACATGTTCATGACATATTGGATAGATTCCATGCTAAGTACAAGTAGTGGCATGAGTAGCATTAGGTGCAACACAACTTCCAAGTGGGTGAAAAAGTGTGGCTACATTTGCAGAAGGAGCGCTTCGCTGGACCCCACCGCAAGCTTCGACCGTTATAATATGGGCCATACACCATCACCAAGGTTATAGGGGAAAATTCCTTCGAGCTTAGTATTCCACCATTCCTTGGTTTGCACCCAGTGTTTTATGTGGACCACCTTCGACCCTACTTTCCAACTGTACTGGACACATCCGACATGGAAAAGCAACTCACACCAAAAGAGTTAAACCCAGACTACATGGTACAAGACAAAAATGATCGTATTATGGACACACATATCAAGAACACCCACCAGCAGAGGATCTAGCTATATCAACTTGTCAAAACAAGCCAACTCCTTCACCAGGGCAAGTGTCTCACCAGGGACCAAGTTCAGCAGAAGTTTCCTCATCTCATGGAGGAACTCAATGAAATGGGGACCATTGCTTCATAACGGGGGAGGAATGATCCAGGTGTATATTGGTGGCCACTCGCCTATTCCACTTGGACCCCCACCATTATTTCTTTGAGTTTCTTTAATTGTAGCACAATTTACTATTTTTGGCAGTTTTTCGAGTCTTAAACTTCCGGAGCCATTTTGGGGCCCTAAACAACGTTTTTTGGGCATAAAACCTTTGAAAAATATGTTTTTGGTCCAAAATTGGTATTAATTTTTAGTATTTGTAGTCCTTAGATAGATATTTCTAATGATGTATCATGTGCATCGAACAAAGATAGTATGCTAAAGTTACAACCCTGGGAAATTGATGTACCAATTTACCTTGAATGGGCCCATAGTGTGGTGTTTCATCTCCTAGGGTTAGGTTTTTGGATGTTTAGGGTTTCCATTGTTTCCCAATAATATATAGGCCTTCGAGCCTCATTGAAACACAAAGTTCAGAAGCCTGTATCCGCCACATCTCTTCTCAGAGATAAGCTACCAATGCCCTAGCTAGTTTATTTCCATCCTGTCTGTAAACAAATTTCAGTTCTTTCATATTAATGAAATGAAGTGTTATTTACACTACATCTTTGTATTTATGGTTATATTTGTATTTTTTTGTGTTCCTACATAGATTCATATCAAAAAGTGCTCCAACACCTCTTCAACCTACACCATCATGCTCAAAGCATCAAAATCATCTAGGAATGACTCTTCTTGAGCCAAAATTGTTTGAAATATGGTAAATTTATGGATTCCTCAATATTTCCTAGGAAAACTCCACTAAAAATGGAGAAAATTCAGTTAAGCCTGCCACAATTGGAGCTCCGCCGAAAATAGCAGACTCTGCCAACTTCTCTGTCAAGTTAACCGCTAGTTTAATTAAGGTTAATTGGAGTTTTAATCTAGTTTAATGCTAATAAATGAACACTTAGTGCTAACCATGCACTCTTATCTAAATCCGAATTAACAAATCATATTAACACATTAATTGTGGGTTAAGGTTATTTAAACCTTGTTTAAATTATAAACCCGTTGATTTAGGTCTTGAGCCTCTGCCACAGGTTCTGGGACGTGGTCCCATGGCAAGGGGTTGGCCCCGCTTAACATACGCCGCAAAAATGTTTATAGCTTAAAATAAAGTTGCACCCCATATATAATAAGGTCTGTTGTGTGGTGTATTTGTATGGCTCGTGGGTAACATGGGGGAGGTCGCGGGTTCGACCCTGACCTCCGCCCTTCGACCAATACATAAAAAATTTGCCACCCAAAATAATTTGCAATTCGACCTTACATAACCAAATTTGGCCTTGAAGGGCAGGGCGGGGGGGGGGCACGTGGTGGCCTCCGGGCTTGCCACATGTCAGCACCCAATTGTTTCTCCACAAACCAATGAAATGGTGCCATGTGCCTATAAATTTGGGCCACTCAGATATTGACAAGTTTCATCACCTCATTAGCCTTTGAAAACCTAAATTTTTTGCCTTTGACCTTGTTTGACCCATTTAAAAAAGAAAAATTCACCCATTTGGCACGGAAAACAACATGCTCTAACTTTCACCTATAGAGTTTGTTTTGAGTGGAACGAAGTGCACTGGATTCTTGACGACGATATTTATCCAGTTGTTCTGGTTTGATGCAATTCTGAGCACTTTTATTTTTTAGCAATTTTTTTCTCCCAATCCAGATTCTGATCACTTCTTCCCACTGACAGGATTTTGGACCCACAAAATTTGGTTATATGATAAGAGCTGAATACACTTCTCTTTCCCAAGTTCTATAATATTTATTCTACTTGGAAAAATATCCATGAAAACCACTTGGGTTCACTGACATGCCTTTCCTTGCAAATGGCTTGGCACTTCAACCAATGTCCTCCTTTTGTTGTTGACCCAATCCAACACTTTTTGGATGCTTGCTGACTCATTAAACACCTTGCTATACCAAAGCGATCCCTTGGTGCTTGGAAAACTAACTAATGGCCTTCCCACTGAGAATCATGTTCCTCCTTTGCACACACACACATTTGATGCAAGCTTCTCCTTGGAAACCACTTTTCCAAGTTAATCCCATCTGAGTGAACAACAACAATGAGTTTCAACATAAGTAATAACAAGAAAATAAATGACCATTATTTTTACCTCCAAGGTTCCAAATTCCACATTTGGAAGAATGAATTCGCCATCTCTTTTGCTTCTTAGCGTCAACACATCAAATGGTCTACAATGGCTTTTGTTTGGGTTGCAATATTTTTGGCATCTTGTCCTTATTTCTGCTTCTTGATTCCATCATCCTCCAGTATTTACATGTTGCTCATGCCATGATTTGAGAATGAATTCTAATCATGAACCTCTCGCTAAAGAGTGGACCTTCCAAAATTCCTGCGACATCTTGTCACAAACACAACCATCAATCTGAAAAACACATCATGCAAGAAACATAACTTGATGACATATCCTATTGCTCCTTCAAAGAAAAAAATGTCACATCATGTGAACATCGCCATGTACTCTTACATCTTGGTGTACAAACTATCGACCAACACAAGTCGACACTCATGCATGTGCAAATGATCAACACTCTCAAGTTGAAAAACATACATGATAAAAAAGCCAATCAACCAACACAAGTCAATCACTCATGCATGTTCAAGCAGATTGAAACTATAAAAATTCCATTGTTCACACACACAAACTCTCATGCATGTATAAAATGCTTCAACTCTCTCGCAAGTACAATCACAAGTACACAAATCCCATTTGTATGTACAAGTACTTAAAGAGATGAAATGACTAATTTTTCGGCAACAAATTGAGTCAACATACTCCACTTTCCAACATCTTGCTTCGTGCAATAAGAAAAACACTTTCAAGAGAAAAGAAATGCATCAATAAGGCAATATTTGCATCAATCATCAAAACAAATGCAAGGCCTTAATTGGTTAAGAAATCTGACCATCTCTTTTTAAAAATGATGCTTGTTTCAGTTACACTTCATGATGTGAATCATCCTGACCCATATCGATTTTCTTGTCAATATCTTTTTCCACCTTCTTCAAATGTCCCAGATGAATTGTTGGATACAAATTCCAACACTTGTCTACAAGATGACCTTGCTTATGGCAATGAGTGCAAAACAATTGCATCTTCTTTTCAACATGGTTTTCCTTGTCCATTGGACCTTTGGATTTCTGTCTCCTTTGTTTAGAAATTTTCTCGTGCATGGCTGATCCATATTGATGCAGGAACACAAAAAAATAAACATATAACCATAAATACAAAGATGCAGTGGAAAATCACTTCATTTCATTAATATCAAAGAACTGAAATTTGCTTACAGATAGAATGGAAATAAACTAGCTAGGGCACTGGTAGCTATCTCTGAGAAGAGATGTGGTAGCTATAGGCCTCTGAACTGATTTACAATGAGGCTAGAGGGCCTATTTATTATTTAGAAATAATGGAAAACCATAACCCTAGGAGACGAAGCGCAAAAACTATGGGCCCCATTTGGGTAAATTGGTGTTTTAACTTCCCAGGGATGTAACTTTGGCATACAATCTCCGTTTGACGCGAATCATGCCTCATTAGAAATATCTATCTGACAACTACAAATTTTGAGTGAGAAACATCGGTCAATGGACTGATGTAGCTCTCCATTTTCCCAAAAAACGTCATTTAGGGCCTCAAAACAACTCCGGAAGTTCAGGACCCGAAAAACTGCTAAAAATAGTAAGTTGTGCCGAAACTGAAAAACTGAAAGAGACAATGGTGGGGCCCCAAGTGGAATAGGTGGGCGACCACCAATATCCACCTATATCATTACTTCCCCCTTAGGAAGCAATGGTCCCCATTGCGTTAAGTTCCTCCATGAGATGAGGAAACTTCTGCTGAACTTGGTCCCTGGTGAACCACTTTCCTTGGTGCAGGAGTTGGCCAGTTTTGACAATCCGATATAGTTGGATCCTCTATTGGTGAGTGTTCTTGATTTGCATGTCCATGATACAATCTATGGTGGCCTTTCCATGCAGTCTGGGTTTAACGTTGTTGGTGTGAGTTGTTCTGCAATGTCAGAGGTGTCCAGTAGAGGTGGAAAGTAAGGACGAAGGCGGTCCACATTGAATATTGGGTACAGACCAAGGAATGGTGGAATACTGAGCTCGAAGGCCTTGTTCCCCATAGCTTTGGTGATGGTTTACGACCCGTATCGGAGCAGGAAAAGCTTGCAGTGGGTTCCAGTGAAGCGCTCCTTCTGCAGATGTAGCCACACTTTGTCGCCCACCTGGAAGTTGTGTGGCATGTGATGTTGATCATGGCATTGCTTGTACTTAGCATTAGCTCTGTCCAATATGTCATGAAACTGTTGGTGGATGTGTTGAATGCACTCGATGAAGCTATTTTCTTTTTCAACTTCCAACTGGACATGAGTCGAATCGGCCTGAGTAGTCGCAAATGGCATGGCTACGTCAATGGGACATAGTGGCTGGAAGCCCAAGCCCACCTGAAAGGGGCTGTGGCCGATTGAGATGTGGAGAGACCGGTTATAACTGTGTTGTACATAGGGAAGGCTCTTGTCCCATGTGCGTGGATGCTTGGAATTATGCATGCGCAGAATGTGTACAATCATTCTGTTGATGATCTCTGTCTGGCCATCTGTTTGGGGATGGAAAGCTGTGGACTTGGTGAGCTTGGTGTCCAGAATTGACCAGAGGCTGGACCAAAATGTGCTAAGGAACCTTCTATCTCGATCTGATATGATAGATTGTGGGATCCCAAAGTGCACCCACACTCGTTCAAAGAAGAGTTTATCAGTGGCTCCTGTTGTGATATTCTTCTTGCAAGCCGCCATAATGGCCATCTTCGAGAATCTGTTGACGACCATGAAAACACAGTCATTTCCATGCTTAGTAGAAGGCAGGCTCAACATGTAATCCATGGAAATGGATTCCCAAGGTCGACTAGGGGTAGGTAGCAGAGTATATAAGCCTTTCTTCTTGATGGTCAGTTTAGCAATGGCACAAGCAGTGCAGGATCGGATGTGCTTCTTGACATCCTTTCGAAGGTTTGGCTAATAGAAATACTTCTGTAGTATTGCTACTGTTTTCTCGACCCCAAAATTCCTAGTGACTCGATTGTAGTGTGCTTCCCATATCATCTTGGTGCGCTCTCTTAAAGGAACACAAAGGTGTCCCAAGTGACATAAAAGTGCATCTTGGAGGTGAAAATTTGGAACTTACAAAGCCCCCAAGAGTGCCTTGTATGTGTGGCCGAATTCTGGGTTGCTCTCATAGAGAAGCGGCCAATCAGAAGTCTCGTGCCCACAAGAGTTGAGAACGGTGGTGAGCACCACGATCAGTGGTCGGCTGAGACAGTCTACAACATTATTGGTGCTACCCTTCTTGTACTTGATGTTCAAATGAAACTGTTTCATATATGTGGACCGCTTCTGATGGCGATCATTCTACAACTTCCCTTGTGTCTATATGAATTGCAAGGGCCGGTGGTCTATGTGGATGATTGTTTCCTTCCCCAAAATGTAATGCTTCCATTGTCGACAAGCTTGCACATGGAATACATTTCTTTGTCATAAGTGGGGTACTTTCGAACTGTGTCAGACAATGTCTCACTCTGATATGCCACTGGATGTCCCTGTTGAGTAAGAACTGCCCCAATAGCATAGTCAAAGGCATCTGTCTCGATCTCAAATGGCTGTTGCAAGTCTGGTAATGTGAGCACTGGGGCAGAACAAAGGCGATTTTTCAATTCCATAAACACCTTCTGTTTAGATTCCGACCAAAAGAATTTTCCTCTCGCTCCTCCCTTGGTGACTTGACTCAAGGGCCAAGTGATATGAGAGAATCCCAACACGAACCTACGGTAGAAATTAGAAAGATCCAAAAAGCTGCGAAGCTCTGTTATAGTGGTTGGGGCTGGCTAATCCTGAATGACTTGGATCTTGGTTGGATTCACATGCACCCCCCTTTCATCAATAATGTATCCCAGATATTGAACCTTGGTCATGCCAAAAGTGCACTTCTCCAAATTGGCACACAAGATGTGTTGCTGCAGTGTTTGGAGGACTTGTCAGATGTGGTGGAGGTGCTCTTCCCAAGACTGGCTGAAGATCAGAATGTCATCCAAGTACACCACTACAAATGAGTTAGTGAATGGCTGCAAGATGTCGTCCATCAACCTCATGAAGGTTGCAGGAGCATTCGTCAACCCGAAAGGCATGACCAACCATTTGAAAAGGCCTTCCTTGGCTTTGAAGGCAGTCTTCCACACATCGGAGGGTTCAATTGGTACCTGGTGATACCCAGACTTCAAGTCGATCTTGCTAAAATATTTCGCCCCTTTGAGTTGGTCCAGAAGGTCATCAATCTGGGGGATCAAGTACCTATTCTGAACAGTGATCTTGTTCAACGCTCGATAGTCAATACAGAGTCTCCACGTCCCATCCTTCTTCTATACCAACACGATAGGGCTCCCATAGGGTGATGAACTTGGTCGGATGTGACCTTTCTGTAGTAGCTCTTGAATCTACCTCTTGATTTCATTTTTCTCTAGAATAGAGCGCCGATAGATCGGTCCATTGGGTAGTGGCGCACCTAGGGTCAATCGGGTGCTTGACCTGACAGTGTAGAGGAACCCCTGTGGGTGAGGTGAAGATGTCCTCGTACTCCTCCACAACCTTGTCCATTTGTTTTTGTCGTGCAGAAGAGCCCTGTCTGAAGGTCATGGCGAAAATATTCTTCTTTCGCTAGGGGCAGATCATCAGGAAAAACAAATTCCTGGTTTGGGAAATGAGCTTACTACATTTTTTTGTAGTAACCAAGGAGATAGCGGCAGGAGGTGGTACCTCTAGTATCCTGTACAACCTATTTCCCAAAGTAAAAATAACAGTGTGAGGCCGAGACTCATAAACAACATAACGCTTCCAAAAGTATGGTTGTCCTAATAATACATCAGAAACATCAACAGGAGAAATATCACATAATACCTCATCCATGAAGGGCTTGATGCTATAGGGAAGGCGATATTTCTGGCTGACGTGAATATCTCGTCCTTGGTGAAGCCACCCGATGGTGTATGGATGTGGGTGAGTTGTGGTCGGCAAGCTCAACTTCTTCATGGTGTCTACTGAAATGAGGTTCTTTTGGATCCCATTGTCGACAATAAACTATACCGGGGAGCCCTTTATCCACATCTGGGAGTGGAAGAGACGTTCCTCCTCCTCTGGATCTTCCGGTTCCTCCTTCTGGATCTTCACTGTGGCAACAATGGCGTTGGGCTCCACATCAATGATCTGTTTCCATTTTTCATTCCCCTTGTCAGGTTCTGATTTAGAGTCGGAGCATGCATCTGACTCAGAAGCCCTCATCTCTGCCACTAGCGACTGCTTTGCCTGACACTCACTTATGTTGTGAGTGGAGCTCTTATGGAACTCACACCACTTTCCCGTGTCCTCCTTTGGATTTGTGGTGTTGTTCTTTGCTTGTGGCTTCGACAAGTTGTCTTGAGCTGCCATGCCTTGGCTCTGTCCTTTGTTCTGCGGTTTGGGAGCACCTTTCCCTTGCTTTTGATTTGAGATCCAAAGTCTTGCTTCTTCTGTTAGAATTTCTGCTCAATCTTGGCAACATACCAGTATGTCGTACCAAGCGAGGAGATGTCGAGGAACTTCATTTACTCCTGAATGTATCTGTGTAGGCAACTACGATACTTTATCACCAAATTTTTCTCTGAATCTTTGATACCCATATTTTTACGCAGGGTATGGAATAGATTCGTCAACTCATGTACATCTTGTTCCCTTTGTTGTCGCAGTGTGGTCCATTGTATGTACTTGTCCTCATAGCTCCCCATGGGATAGCACTGTTCCTTGATGGCATCTCGAAAAGAATTCCAAGTTGGTACGACTGAGAACAGAGAGGGTTCTATCTGTTCCTTGTTCTCACAGTAGGTTTCCCACCAGTCCTTGACATGGGGGGTAGCTTTGAAGAGTGCAAAAATAATCTTCTCCCTGTTGGAAAAGTCATGAACCGAGAAATATCCTTCTAATATATTCAACCATATATCTATGGCATCTACATCTATTTGGCCCTCAAATATGGGAATGTCAAAATTTACTTGTACCTTAAAAGGAGTCGCACCTCCAGAGTGGCTGCTGGATGCAGATGTGCCGCCAGTGGGCAGCCATTGAAGGATCCGGGAAAATTTATCCATCATCACATTCCTTTGTTTTTCTAGGGCCTCCTCAAGAAATATTTTGATAGGATATCCTGCTCCCTCATCTTTCTTTTCGTCCCCCATGGGCGTCCATTGGGGTTTCCGAGGCTGATCTTGCAAAGGTTCCACCAGATCGAGCCCTAACTCCTTATACCTTGACCTCATTGGGGACATGCAAAAAAGGATCGAGAAAAAGTAGACCACTCTGATACCACTGATCTAGATTTATACAGGAACGCAAGAGAATAAAAATATAACCATAAATACAAATATTTAGCGGAAAATCACTTCAATTCATTAATATCAAAGAATTGAAATTTTCTTACAGATAGAATGGAAATAAACTAGCTAGGGCATTGGTAGCTATCTCTGAGAAGAGATGTGGCAGATACAGGCCTCTGAACTGAGTTACTATGAGGCTCGAGGGCCTATTTATTATTTAGAAACAATGGAAAACCCTAAAATCCAAAACCATAACCCTAGGAGATGCAGCACCAAAACTATGGGCCCCGTTTGGGTAAATTGGTGTTTCAACTACCTGGGGATGTAACTTTGGCATACGATCTCCGTTTGACGTGAATCATACCTCGTTAGAAATATCTATCCGATGAATACAAATTTTGAGTGAGCAACATCGGTCCATGGACCCACGATCCATGGACTCATGTTGCTCCCGGTTTTCCCAAAAAACGTCGTTTAGGGCCTCAAAACGGCTCCGGAAGTTCATGACCCGAAAAACTGCTAAAAATAGTAAATTGTGCCAAAACTGAAAAATTGAAAGAGATAATGGTGGGGCCCCAAGTGGAATAGGTGGGTGACCACCAATATCCACCTGGATCAATGGCTATATTCTTTCAACACGTCGAAAAATTATGGTTATTCAAACCACAAAAGGAACATGAAAACTTTCTCCAATTCTTATGTGAAAATTTACCATGTTTATCATAATCAAAAGCAACTTGATTAAAGGAAGATTTATACCTTGAACATTCAACTTTGTCGCCCTATTGAGGTGGTGAATTTGATGAGGTAGTGGCTCTCTTCGGAATACCAACTGTTGCTTGAATGAATTTAGAGCTTTCAACATCTTCTTGTTTTCCATTCGCATTAGCTACATGCTTGTGTTCATCTTCTTGCAAAGTGGGTGTAAAAATTTTTCATTCCTGATGAACATAATATTTAGAAGCTTGAGGTAATGAACATGTAATGAAATTCCTTCTTAGAACTCCTTCATGTACCTTCTTGGCTTTGAAGCATTCTCCATCATGTTGTCCATAACTAAGACCCAAATACTTAGGCCTTTCCTCAACAACAACTGGATCAATTATGCCTTGTGCATATTTTCCCAATCCTTTACCTTAATAGCCCATTTTCATCAATAATTTGGACCCTATTCCTCTTGTGTGTCTTTCAAAATCACCTACACATATATTTTGAAAGGAAATTGAAGATAAACTTGAAGTACATACCTCTTTTTCATGCACATGCATGGCTAGTGTTTGCTTGGAATCATGGAGTTGAGTCTCCATCTCATGCATCCTTTCAAGGGTTTCATTTGCAATATGGAGTTGAATCTCCATCTCATGCATCTTTTCAAGAAGCTCTTGCTTCTCCTCCTTCGTGGAAATCAAATTCTCTTAAAGTATAATGCTATCCATATTATCTTCATACATCTCTTGCACCATATCATTCATGATGTAGAGCTTTTGCAACATCTCTTTATCAAAGAGTTTTACTAAGGAATATTGACTAGAAGCAATTCTTGATGAAGCTTCCATCACAATTTCAATGCATAAAAATATTATTTGTTGTGATTTGAGAACTGAGCTCTCAATCTTAACCTTCTCTTGACACACTTAAACTTGCACACAGTTAAATTCTCCTTGCACAATACAAAACCAATAGCTAATTCTCTAGCTAACCTTAGAAAAATATCTCAGGAAAAATGTTTTGATACGATCTTGATCTGACTATGGGAAAACTAGGTTTGATGTGCTAGCTCCCTCACCAGTTAGAAATAATTGTGTTTGTGATCTTCTCAAATTAGCCAGTTATGTGAGGTTTTATGTGTCAAGTTTTGTGTTTTTTATGAGAAATTCATGAGTTAATTAGTTTTAAAAAACACATGTACAACAATTAATATGTAGGGAAAGAACACACATAAAACACATTACTTAATAGTTGATAACGAAGTTCACCTCTCTTGGGCTACTTCTCCATGGACCTGCTTCAACTAGCTATGACCTCTTTGGATTAATGGTAACTTATCGGATTAAATGCACCTAATATGCTCCAATGGATTTTAAACCTACTCCATTGGATTTAGAAGACCCAAAAAACTCAAAATAGACTCTTCAAGCTCTGCAAATGGTCTTCAGATGATCTAGGCATGACCTCCTCTCCTGGTGGCCCTAGGCTTCTTTAATATTCAAAGTGGAAAAATCACTTACAAAAGTGCTCCAATGCCTCTGTAACATACACCATCATGCTCAGAGCATCAAAATCATCTAGGAATGACTCTTCTTGAGCAAAAATTGGTTAAAATATGCCAAAGTTATGGCTTTCTCAATATTTCCTAGGAAAAATCCACTAAAACTGGAGAAACTCGAGTTAAGCTCACCAAAAATGGAGCTCTGACAAAAATTTGGACTCTGATAACTTCTCTTCCAAGTTAACTATTGTTTTAATCAAGTTTAAGTGGGGTTTTATCCCATTTAGCACTAATTAATGCACACTTATCGCTAACCATGCACTCTTATTTAAATTTGAATTAACAAACCAGATTAGCGCATTAATTGTGGGTTAAGGTTAATTAAGCCTTGCTTAAATTCTAAAGCCGCTAGTTTAGGTCCTGAGCCTCCGCCATAGGTTCTGGTGCATGGTCTTGTGGCTAGGGTCTGGACCTTCGGGGTTGGCCTCACTTAACCTTCGTCGCAACAATGCTTAAAGCTTAAAATAAAGTTGCGGCCCATATATAATAAGGTATGTTGTGTGGTGTATTGGTATGGCTCATGTGTAGCGTGGGGGAGGTCATGGGTTCGACCCCGACCTCAGCCCTTCAACCAATACATAAAAGTATTTCCACCCAAAATAATTTGCAATTCGACCTTACATAACCAAATTTGGCCTTGGAGGGGGTGGGGGCACGTGGTGGCCTCCAGGATTACCACGTGTCAACACCCAATTAGCTCTCCTCAAACCAATGAAATTGTGCCATGTGCCCAGAAATTTGGGCCACTCAAAAATTGATAAGTGTAATCACCTCATTGGCCTTTGACCCTATTTGACCCACTTTTTTTTTAAATTCGCTTGTTTGGCACGACGAATAGCAGGCTCTAACTTACACATACATAGTCCGTTTTGAGTGAAACGAAGTGTGCCATATTCTTGGCGACGAGTCCTATTTGGTCGTTCTGGTTTGGTGCAACTTTGAGCACTTTGAATATTTAGCAAATTTTTTCTCCCAATCCAAATTATGATCATGTGGTTGTGGAGAGTAGGTTCAATGGAGGTCAGTATTAGCTCCTCTTCAAGTCTGTCTCTGTTTTCCATCTTTGCAAAAATTTCTTGAGAATGAGTGATTGAAGCTGTAAATTACATTTCTCATCTATAAAAAACCAAGCACCTTTTAGCCTAAAGAGAGAAAATGAAGGTTGACTCTGATTGAAATGCAAAAGTTTCATTATGGAAAATTTCCTCTAGAAAAGCATAGTTCGTAGGATCGGATGGGGAATTCCCTGCTATGAAAATAAAATCTACGGATTCGGGTGTTCAAATATGGACATATCCTTTGTAACATGAGATCGTGTACTTTGATATTCTATTGGTATTGGAAAAACACAGACTTGAAGTTGTGAACGTTGCTTCATCTGCTATTAACAATAAAGTTTATTATACAATACATGCCAAGGTAATCCCTTATACTCATTGTTTGTAGTAATATTATTCTTCTTCTATAACTAAGATAATATCTCAAAAATAACCATATGAAAATATTTTATGTTTCTCAAAACCCTAGACTTAGAACCATTCATGGCTTCTATAAAAACCTTTTTAATTTTTAGAAAATGGATGCGATATTTTTCTCTTTATTATATGAAAAAAATGTAGATGTAGACTCTACATTTTTTGTTAGGTTTATGACATCCTATATTGGTATCTCTTTCATTGAACTCTAAAAACACTTGGCTTCACTTCCTGCAATAAGCACATTTGTTTATATTCTTTTTAATGGTGCAGGTACTTGATATTAATACTTTTAACAACCATGCCCTCTATCAGAAGATTTAGCATTTGAAAAGCACTCAACACATTAAGAATCAAGATCTAAGGACCACTAAAGATCAAGCATAATTTTTTACAGGAATTAATTTTTTTTTTTAAAGGTATGTCAAGCTTATATTATGCATCAATCTTAAACTCATTTGTAAAATATTTGGATAAACCGAATCGATGTTAATCTATGAAGAACCTGTGATATTGTATTTCCAAACTATTACTGGACATATGTGACCAACCTATCTATATGTATGACATCATCATCCAAGTTGTTTAGCCTTTTTATAGCAGAAACAAATGTTCCATACTTCTCAGCTTGGAAAAATACCTTGCTCAATGTAACAGTCTTTGGCCATGTGGAAACTGAGGTAGTTGGTTTGGTAAATGATGAACCTTCCATATCTCATTGATATCTTGTAGGATACATGACTTGAATTGCATAGGTCATTTGAGGTATCTTGATTATACTCCTCACTCTAAGATGATCTGGGTTTGTCATAGTGGGATTAGCCTCTAGTATTGTCCTGCAGCAGGAATAGTCGATTAAAGTAACCTACAAAACTGAAAACCAACAACAGTGACAACATAAATGTTTTCATATTTTTTTTTACTATTTCCTTTTTTTTACTTCTAGGTATATTGTATCATCCTCCCCCTAGACCTCAACAATATCTTAAATCTTCATATTCCAATCCTTGAGAAAGTGGAAAATATTAGGAAAAATTCTATATTATGATGAACCTAAGGAAAATAACCAATCTAAAATCAACATTATGGTGGCGACTGGTCTCATATAACCAGTCTCCTTTTTGAACCTTGTGTTTAACAAAATGAAAAACGGTATCAACAACTATTGTTTTTGTAGTAAGAGCAATCGTCGTAATGCCTAATTACTCATGCATGAGTCCTACAAAAGAAAAACAACTTCTTGCACTTGTGGAACTGAGAAAAGTAGACAAAAATTGAGGAAAACTAGATCCTCCCTGCAATGCCAACTAGCAACGGTATTAACATGAATATATTAATCTCCTTTCAATGAAAAACTGCATCAGTTATCATATTTAATATAAATAAAAGGACACTAGAATCCAACATGAAATCTTATGAGATCACCATTTCCCACAGGTTTCCATGATTATCATTCATGGATGCTTCTGATAGAAAACTATTATTCCTTTGCATATGATTTATGGTATGCAAAATGCACAAAATAAACTCACACTTGCTAGTGTTTCGGGAAACCTATCAAGGTGATTATCCAATCTTGTTAATTCCTCTCAAATAGGGATTTATGTTAAGCACATTCACATTGAATCAGTTACTTTCATCCATGCATTTAAGAGTGCCCTTCAAGTGGATACCATTGCATCACATTGTATTCACAGAAGTTTGATAACATATTGAAATCGTGTCAACACAACAATGTTTTTTTTAACAAAAACGGGTAGAGAGGTATATTAATGCTGGCCCAAAGCCTCAAAACTGGTTACATTTTCATGAGTCGAGGCCTGCTGACTCCATGGCCAGTCCAAAACCTCATTATCTTTGCACCCCCAGAGATTTATACAATCTATTTTTCGGACCACCGCTTAAATTCCCCCCCCATTAAAAATGCAGACAAACTGTTTCAAAAAAAGACTGTAAAACATAGGACAGTCAATTAAGGTATGGGATCTCGACTTTCAACTCCATTGCTGTTGATGACTCCTGGAGGGAGGGTGACCGCTTTATTTGCCTCCGCATCAGCTTCTCTATTATTGTCTCTCTTAATATGGTAGAAGTTTAATCTCTGAAATGCTTTCAACAGAGTTCTAATTCTTCTGATCAGTCTAGACAGTCTTATATCTGAGGGGTAAGTATTGTCAACCATGATTTTAATGATTGTCTGGGAATCTCCAAACACAGAAGCCATAGGTATGCCTAGCGATTTTAGTTGTTTGAGGCCTTGAAGAAGCGCCAGGGCTTCTGCCTGGATGCTGGTGTTGAAACCCACACCCCAGGCGTATCTGAGAACAATGCCTCCATCTGCGTTTTTGATCACACCCCCGGCTCCGGATCTGCCTGGATTCCCTTTCACAGCGCCGTCAAAGGAAAGATTACTGTGCGCCTTCGTTAAGCAGAAGGACATGAAATCGGATGCGGATAATCTGAGCTGCCAGTCTTGAAGGGGGTTAAGCGGCCTGTCAGCTACAGAGAACTGAAGTTCCAGATGCTCGCACCAAACAGAATCGTGCTCCCTCAAGCCAGCCCCATCAAGATGATGGCCAACGCATTATTTGAGTAGGGCTTTGATTTTAATCCAGATAATCTTGTGAGCGCTCCTCTGGTCGCGGAAAATCCTCCGGTTTCTCTCCAACCAAATTTGCCAGCAGATCAATTTGGGGAGGACGTTCCAGGCACACTTGAGATGCGAATTCTTGGGAGAGCCTCCGGGGTAAGAGCGCCACCAGAAAGAGAACATCTCCGGGATGTTATTTGGGAGGGCGACGTCCTGAATCCACGGGCCTAAGGCTTCAGCCCATAAAACCTTGACAAAATTACAATGGAGCATCAAATGAGCAGCAGACTCAGCACTTTCTTCACACATCGAGCACCGAGAGGGACCAGAAAATCCTCTTTTTCGTAATCTGTCCTCAGTTAAGATCCTCTGATGGCATAGAAGCCAACAGAAATGGTCAATTTTGGGTAGCGATGGATTAAACCAAATTCCTTTCCATGAATTCGGATCTGGAGGGACATGAGGTATTGAAATGATCTGCCTGTAGCCCTTTGAGACAGAGTAGTGTCTTGGAGACGGTCCCCATCCTCTGACGTCCCTTTTCCTGCTTCTCAATGGAGCCTTACCATTTAGATGATCTAAGAAAGTTTCCAGCTCTCTAGACAGATTCAGAGGCACTTCGAAGTTAAGCCAACTGTGCCAAACTCCGTTGTCCCAATTAGAAATATCCCACAGGGTGAAGTAACCAGCTCTCTGCATCCATTCTTTCAACAAGTGGAGAGAACGATCCTCCTCCAAGGGTTCACATCCCATTATCCGATCCTCCCAGATTCGAATATTCTTGCCATTACCTGGTATCCAATGAGCATTTTGGCTGATGAGGGGGGAGGATTTTGCACATAGCTTTTGTATAACCGAGTTGGAGTTGGCTATGGGCTGATCCAAGCACCTTGTCCTCTTGCCACGGAAATATTTCTTCCATAAGGCACGCTGCGCCCACCCCGGATTAGGGACTATTATCCTCCATAACAACTTTGCTCCCAAAGCAACATTCTGAAGGCTAAGACTCTTAAAATTCAGACCTCCTTCCAGTTTGGGAAAGGCAATTGTGGCCCAGCTTATTAATGGAATTTTCTTAGCATTGTCCTTCCCTCCTTTCCAAAAAAATTTTCTGGTCAAGTCCTCCATTTTCTTTATTATTCCAGCAGGGGCCAACAGAACTGCAAACTGAAAGATGGGGAGGCTATTCAATACAGCTTTTATAAGCACCGACTTCCCAGCCAGATTCAGCCAATTGAAGCCCCAGGCACGAATCTTAGCTTCAAATTTGTCCAACAGGGGTAACCAATCTCTGCTTGTAGCACTTTTATGGAAAATAGGGAGGCCCAGATATTTGAATGATGACCAGGATGAGGAAGCCACGAAGCCTAAGCAGCTGGAAATGGCATGTAGCGTGGCAGCAGGAGTGTTCCAGCAATAGATGTGACACTTACCTTTGTTGAGACTACTTCCAGAATTATGGCAATAAACATAAATCACCTCTTTAAATCTTCTAGCTGAGGGCAATGAGGCAGCTCCCAGCAAAAGGGAATCATCTGCGAACAAAGCATGATTTATGTTCTGAACTCCTCTAGCAATGCTCAGGCCTAATAAATCTTGATCCTGAAGTTTTTTGTTCAATAGGAAACTGAGAACCGAGGCTTGGAGGACAAAGAGGAGGGGGGATAATGGACACCCTTGTCTCAAACCTCGAGAAGCTTTGAAGAAATCAGTGACTCTGCCATTCACCAGAGGGGCGATCCAAGGCTCGCTAATACAGGCCTTGATCCAATTTATGAATTTGGAACCAAACCCAAATTTTTGCAGCACTTCCAGAATAAATTTATGTCTCACTCTGTCAAAATCATTTTCCAGGTCTAGCTTGACTGCCATACCTTTCTCTTTGCGAGCCACACTGGATTGGATTGCCTCTTGGACCAAAATAAAGTTATCCATGATCTGTCTTCCCTAGATAAAGCCACCTTGATTCTCAGGGATGATGCCTGGAAGGATGGTTTTAAGTCTGTTGGCAATAATTTTCGTAATCAACTTATAGCCTATATTACAAAGAGAGATGGGGCGAAATCTGCTGAAGGAGTTGGCGCCTTTTTCCTTGGGGATGAGAGCCAAGAAGGCTGAATTAGTGCTACCCCCAATTTTCTGGCTCCCTTGGGATTTCCGGATCATTATACACAAATCCTTCTCCACAATGGGCCAGCAGAATTGCAAGAAGTTAGCGGTAAACCCATCGGGTCCCGGAGCCTTATCCGGTTCCATAGCAAAAAGGGCGTTTTTTATTTCATTGTTGGCAATCTCAGCTTCTAGGAAATAGTTCTGACTGTCGGTTATCAAAGAGGGAACTTCATTCACCAGATTCGGATCCAGATCCAAGGCCTCGTCTTCAGAATATAGGTTTCTGAAATGGGTAAAGGCAGCCATTTTTATATTATGAAAATCTCTATAAGTATTGGTCTCAACGGAAATTTCTGAGATAGAGTTGTGACAGTTTCGAGCCTGGGCTTGCTTGTGGAAGAATGAAGAATTCCTATCTCCCCCCTTGAGCCAGAGGCTGTGTGATTTCAATCTCCAGTGATTTTCCTCAGCCAAGCTAGCCTTAAGAAACAGGTGCTGCAGAGAAGCCTCCTCGTCAAGAGTATCTTTGGTGATCTCCACATTTTCCGAAGCCAATTGATGTTTCTCCAACCGTTCCCGAATCAATTTTCTTTCCTCTGCCGGATTAGGTAAGGTCCTGACCCAATCTTTTAAAGCGGCTTTTTCTCTCCTTAATTTCTCCTCCCATACAAAAAAAGGTGATCCTTTGACAGGGATATTCCAGGTCTCTTTTATCAGAGGCATGAAAGTCTGCTCCTTGACCCAGTGAGAGCAGAATTTAAAGGGAATGGGTCCCTGGTTCGTTTGCGCGACTAACTCAAGTTTTATAGGGCGATGATCAGAAGTAAAACAAGGCAATATATGCATTCGAGACTCTAAACCATGAAGGAAAAAAGAGCTATGGACGAGGAATCTGTCTAACCTTGCGGCGATATGGCCCGGGCCGATTCTTTTGTTTGTCCAAGTGAACTTCCCACTCCGAGGTTTAACATCGATCAGGTCCCAATCATGTATCAGCTCTTCAACCCATTCCCACGCTGGGTCTCTTACAATGCAGCCACCACGTTTTTCTGACGAAGATAAGGTGAGATTGAGGTCACCTGCTATTATAATGTTATCCAAGACTTCGGATTCTGCCAGACTTTTGATAGTTTCCCAACAAATTTTTTTCTCCCCTACGTTAACAGGAGAATAGACATTAAGTATTGAAATAATCAGCTCAGATTCAACATTACGGAGCTTTGTGAACAACCAATGGATGCTATTCGCTTCTTTGATCTTTATAAATTTATTGGCATCCCAAATAGTGCCTAGACCGCCTGAGGCACCTCGAGCAGAGACAGCTTGACCATCACTATTCTTCCACAGTTTTTTCCCAATTTGGAGAAAGGAAGTATCCTCCATCTTAGTCTCCTGGATGAGGATTATATCTGGGGATTCGGTTCGTTTCAGACTTCTCAAGGCATCTTCTTTAATTCTTCTCCCCAACCCCCTACAGTTCCAGGAGACGAACTTCATCACTTACCTTTTGGTTGATGAGCTCCTCTAGAGCTCTGAGACTGGTTTCTATTCTTCTTCGGGGTGTTTTCCAGGAGTTTCTTGAGGGTAGGTTGACTTCCCTGAAGTTTGTCCTTGTAAGTCTCTTGCTCTCTTTTTTCCCGAGCAGTTTTCCGGCCTCTTAAAGACCTTCTGGCTGAGGTTTGCGAAATCTCTATTTCGCCTTCTTCTTCTGAATCATCCGAATCATGCCCTTCCTCTGGCTCTTCTATGAGGGCCTCTTTTGATCTGTTTTCTATGCTATCCACTTGCATTGGTCCGGAGGGGGACTCTATGGGGATGGAGTCATCCTTCTACTTCTCCGGTTCTTGAGAGCCTTCTATGGCAGAGCTTAACTGCACAAATTTATTGCCTTGCTCTTCCATTATTGGTGTCTGATTTCTAGGGGCTGCTTGAGAGCCGTTGCCATTAGAATTTCCAGTGCAAGGAGCTCTGTGAGCGTTTTTAGATCTTTTAACCTGTGTCCATCCTTCCTCCTTACCTTTATCTGCTTCACAATTTTTTGGGCAGCTTCGAGCAAAGTGACCATAAACCTGACATTTCCGACACTTGAATGGAAGCTGCTCATAATCCAGCTTTTGCAAATGAGTCCAGCTTCCAACCTTGATCTTAATCGCCTCGGGCAATCCAATCTCCAAGTCGACTTCAACACAGATTCTCGCATAGTCGAATTGATCCTTGTTACTTGCTCGATCAATGTACTTGCCTAAGATGTTCCCAATATGGCTTAGAGACTCCCCATTCCAGCAATGAATAGGCAGATTTGGCAGCCTAACCCAAACGGGCACCACCGTGGGCACATCGACTGCAGGGTCAAAGTCAGGCATCCACTTGTTCAGGTAAAGCCCCTGAGGGCCCATGAAGTAAGGGCTGTTACGAAAGATTAGGTCCTTATCTTCTTTGTCAGAGAACTCAAACAAGAAGAAGCCCTTACCCAGAAAGTATGAGGTAACTCTCTCTTTGATCAGCAGAGCCCAGTTTCGAGCGACCCAACTTTCCGTTGTTTTGGGGGAGGGCCAAAGGCCCGTGAACTAACCAACCAAGGCCCTCTCCACCAAGGAAAGGGCGACCTTGATCGGGCCTTCAGGAGGGAGAGATATCTCCGGGATATCCTCCATTCTCTTCACAAACTTTGCTGTCTCTGAGCTTTTTTTCTTCGGCAGGGATTCGAGAAGCTTGATAAAAGAAGCAGCATCTGAAGAGGGGGGTGGCGGAGGAGGCTCCATAGCCGCCATGACCACAGAGGCCCGCGAATACAACCCGGCCCCTCAGCTCAACATAGAAGGAGACCCCTATGAAGCCTCGATCAGGGGCAGAGAATCAACGCCGCGCAGAGAGAAACGCCACAAAACACTCCAACACACAGCGGCACACCAATAACCGGCCACTTCAGACAAGCCCGGGGCCCACCGAGAACTGCAGCAGCCCACCAAGTGATTGGAGGTCAGCCGAAAGCAGACCAGGCCAAGCCAGAGGCCACAGAAAGCCAAGCGTCAGCCTAGGTGAGAGCAGCTCCGTGTTCAAGCATAACAACTCTCAAAAGTCAACACAACAATGTTATATGTACCAAGTTAGTAATTTATCTGACTCTGTAACCACATTATTTTCATAAATCAATCAACTTGACATAGTTTACATCAGATGCTCGGAATTCATTGGTTCAACTGGTAATGAATAAAAGGTATAGCTAAATTGTTTTAAGAACTTCAATCATTTTCTAGAAATCCATATGGAGACCCTGTGATGTCATTCTCTCAACTGTGTTGGAATTTAATTAAAACTACCCACACAAATCAAGAGGACAACAGAGTTATGATTGATGGGAGTCTAAGTGGTGAAATGAATGCAGAGGCGGTGCAAGAGCTATTCTTATCAACAACAGCCACCATATTAAAAACTTCACCAACTGAATTTAATGCAGAGGCGACAAAATTTCTAAGGGGGCAGCAAGCTCAAGTAGCAAGGTAGAAAGCACCCGCCGGAAGTGCTGATGTCACTCCTCCGTGAACCCACCACTCTACGAAGCAAAGGAATTCTGGGGGGACTAAGAAAGCAGGAGTGAATACTCTCCATACACCCCATGGGAAATATAAAAGAATCGTATGAAGTTTAGTTTAGTTTGTTTTATTCACGACAAATACATGTTTTAACTTTTAACCTGTGTTAATGTTTTATTACCGCAGTTTATTTATGTTTTTACTTTGGTAATACATATTATATATATTATAAATATGAGATATTTATAATAAATATATTATATTGTAATGAGATATAAATATGTAGTGAGCATTAAAAAGAACATATTGAGAGCATTGTATTTTGAAGACAGTTGCTGTGTAATGTTTTGTAATTGCGCGAAGGCTGAAAAATAGAGACAGAGAGAAATTTGGAAGTGTTGCATGTGTAGCAGCTAGTTAAATGTTTTAACCAGTGAACCCAGAACACAGTTCTGAAGATTTGTAAAAATAGTTTGTTATTTATTTTATGAAATAAAGATAAGTATTTCATCTCTGTGTCTGTCTGTGTTTTAAATTTTATTTGAAACTCTGTGTTGTGTATTGGTTAAGTAATTCTCCACAAATTTCGACATGGTATCAGAGCTAGTCCAGGCTCTTTGAAGGTGTAAAAGAAGCTAAAGGAAGGAGTTTGTTGCAGCATTTCTCCAGCAGAGTGAAGGCTCAACAAAATTCCAAGGTATTTCTCAAATCAGAGTTTACTGTTTGATGTTAAGATTACAGTCTAGAGAGTTGTAAAAGAGAAGTCTCAAGATTTTTAGAGACAGATTTTATTTCTCAGCAGAGAGATAGTTTATTTAAAAACACAGTCATAATGGCAGCAGTAGGCACCAGTCTGACAAATCCCCAACTTCCACAGTTTAATGGGAATAATCATGAATACTGGGCTATCACTATGAGAGCTCTGTTTGCTTCACAGGACATATGGGAGCTAGTTGAGAATGGATACCTAGAACCAACAGATGCAGCAGTGTTGGATGCTTTGATAGCAGCAGAAAGATATTTTCTAAAAGATAATAGGAAGAAGGATTCCAAAGCCCTCTTCTTTCTTTTTCAGTTTGTAAATGAGAGTATTTTACCAAGGATTGCAGCAACAACAAAGTCTAAGGAGGCATGGAGAAGGTGAAGACAACAAAGTTGCAAATGCTGAGGAGAGATTTTGAAACTCTCTACATGAAAGAGTCTAAAAATATTGACTCATTCTTCACACAAGTTATTGGGTTGGTTACCTAGATAAGGTCTCATGGAGAGACACTTGAAGAAAGAAGGATTGTGGAGAAAATCTTGAGAAGTTTACCCTTAAGATTTGATGCCATAGTAGTGGCAATAGAAGAGACAAAGGTTCTCTCACAATTTACAGTGGATGAGCTGAGTGCATCCCTAATGTCTCATGAACACAGACTGAACAGAGGACTAGATTACTCATTGGAACAAGCTTTCAAGACTCAAATGTATTTTGGCCGAGGCAGAGGTCAAGGCAGAGGTAAAGGGAGAGGCAGAAGCCAAAACAGAGGCAGAAACAACCCTGCAAGTTTGAGTGGAAGGAGCAACAATCAAAACCAAAATGAAGGGTCAAGCCAACAGCAAGCTCATGGACAAAGGTATGATAAATCCCAAGTCCAGTGTCATTATTGTAAGAAATATGAACACTATGCCAATTAATGTGGGAAAAATAAAAATGACATGAATAATAGGTAGAATGCTAATTTTTCAAAAGAAGAAAATAAGAACCAAAAGAATGTGTTGTTAACATGTAACATAGCACAATATAGACAGGATGATGTATGGTTCTTAGACTCGGGTTGCAGTAACCACATGACTGGAAACATAGCAATGTTTTCCAATCTTGATGAAGATGTTAAATCTGAGGTAACAAAAGGAACGGATAGTAATATATCTGTCAAGGGAAAAGGCAGAGTCAGTATCCTGGAAAGAAATGGAGAACAGAAGTTTGTGCCAGATGTATATTATGTGCCTAGCTTGAAATGCAATCTGTTGAGCATTGGACAACTCATTGACAATGGCCACAATGTATTTTTTAAATATGATGCATGCACAATCATGGACATACCTCCAAGCAAGAAGGTCATTGCAGAGGTGCAGATGAAAAGCAATAGGATGTTTCCTTTCAAGCTCAGAGCAGACTTGAAGGAAGGAAGAAATGTAGCAGCTGTAACACAAGAGGTATTTCAAGAGGAAGTGAAAGATGAAGGCTGGTTATGGCACTTGATATTTGGACATCTCAATTTCGGAGGCCTGAACTTGTTGCACAGAAAGGGAATGGTAAAAGGATTACCATTGATTGAGAAACCGGACAGCCTTTGTGAAGGCTGCATCTTGGGCAAACAACACAGACAAAGTTTTCCAACAGGAAAGAGCATAAGGGCAAAGGCACCCTTAGATATTTTCCACTCAGATTTGTGTTGACCAATGCAAATGCCATCTTTAGCTGGAAACACATATGTTTTGACATTCATAGATGATTAGACCAGAAA
>CM076573.1:310545277-310774315 GCA_034641835.2 Pinus albicaulis
TCATAGGGATGCATTGATGATGTTTTCAAGGCATGACAATGTCCACAGGTCACGGAATGGGTCCTCCATTGTGGGGTAGAATAGTAGGCAGTGACAATTTCTTGGTAACACAATCCCTAGGAACTAATCGAGGCCTGATCTTGCAAATCCATGCACCGATCTTTGCCACTTGCCTGCCTGCCTCTACTGCGCAATCCCTGCTGAAGAATGGCTCTGAATGAAATCGAATTTCTCCAGCCTTGCTCATGCAATCCTCATTGGCATCTCCACTGAGTGTTGGATGTAATCAATGCATCACTATAGTCACAACTGATAGTCACACTTGCTCTTTCACCTATCTCTCCACTGGTCTCCACTGAAACTGCCATGCACTGTAGTTAACTGACGTATTCTTCAGTTTATTAATGAGTTATTATTTATTGAACTAATTAAATAATTAATTCACTCCACTCTCACTAGTGTATCAATCAGTTAGACTAGATACAACTATCTCAGCTGAGTCTAACTGAGTTAAACTAAATACAACTCCACCAACTACTTCTCCAACTCCACCAAACTCTGTCACATGAGTTCTAACTGAAGTCCTCCATGCAATAGCTCCTGTAAACCCTCAGGAATAGCGTAATTCCTTCTGTCATCTGTTGTGCCACATCTTTGCACTTAACTGAAGTGCTCCAAGAGAATAAGATAATGTTTAGAGTCCAAATATTATTAAGAGCTAATAATATTCGACATATCTATATTTAGACTGGCAGTCTAAGAATAGACTCCGCCCAATATGTCTAAAAATAAAAGTCCATCTATTTTTCCAACTTGACCAACCATTCACAAATAGCATCCTGCAACTCATAGAATATGATCGACATGTCTAAAAATAGACTTTGCGCCAAAAATAGCGTGCAGGCCCACTTAGTGAAGGTGACTCTTTTCACTAAGTTCATCATCTTGTTGAATCTCAACACTCCCTCTCAACAAGATAGGGATTATCTACCACCCCAGTCCTGTCTCTATGGTATTTGAATTTGCTCTTGGTGAGCGCCTTCGTCAGAATATTTGCATCCTGATCTTCCGTAGGAATGTAAGAAAGCAACATGATCCTCTGTTGCACACAATCTCTGATATGATGGTATTGGATGTCAATATGTTTAAATCTATCATGAAATACTGGATTAACTGAGATTTTAATGCAACTCTGATTATCACAATATATCACCATGGGATCTAAATGAGAACCGAACAAACGATAGGACACTACACTTTGCGCCAAAAATAGCCTGCAAGCCCACTTAGTGAAGGCGACTCTTTTCACTAAGTTCATCATCTTGTTGAATCTCAACACTGACCTGGTCACATCTAGATTATACAAGCCTCCAACTCTGGTACCTATGGAAATAACCATGCAGCGATCCTAGATATCTTTAACAACACACTATGATTTGGAACATTCCACCTTTAGATCTTGATCAGCAATAGTAGAAACAAAAATTAAATTCTTTTTGATATCATGAACATACATCACATCATGGATCTGTCTCTCTTGCCGATTAGGTAACATCACACCTATTATTCCATAACCTTGAACTTTAATGGATCTATTATATCTTATATAAACACATGTTCCATAAATGTTCTCATGATATTCATCAAACCAATATTTATTACAAGACATATGGAGTGATGCACCAGAATCAATGAACCAAGCATTCACATTATCAATCGCAGTAGACAATGCAACATCAGAAACAAATAATATTAGATTTTTAAATCAATCATTGATTGATGTGTCTTTTTCCACAAAATTCCCATTATGTCTTTGGTTTCTTTGCTTAGACTCATTATATTTTATTTTATAGCAATCTTTAGCATGATGTCTAGGTTTTCCACAATAATAACAAATAATTTCTCTTATCATTTACTAGAAAATTAGATTGTGCCATATGTTTCTACTTTGCTTGAAAATCTCATCCTTTTCTTTTGTCCCATTGATTAACTTTGTATAGTTTCTTACCCTTGGCTACCAATTCCAAATCTGAACCTATTTGAGCCCAAATTGAAGTTCTTCATCCTCTCTTCCTCTTGAAGAAGAATACCTGTCAATTCATCAACAATAGGAGACTTCTCTCTAGCTGAAAGACTTGAAACAAAAAATTGATAATCTTGTACTAATCCATTTAATGCGATGGTGATCGAGTAATGGGCACATTTTCACCAATGTCTCATAACTCATCACTTATCACTTAGATCTTTGATACAAGAAATAAAATTTCTTATATTTCATTGGCCTCAATTTTAATTGACAAAACCTTGGTCTTCAAGAACAAAATCATGTCGGTATTATATGTTTCATACAAGATTTCTAGAGCATCCCATGTTTCTTTGGATGCTTTACAATCCCTAATATGAGAAATGATGTTGTCCTTAAAGAATATTGGTAGAAACACCTTTTCTTTTGTTTCACTTTTTTCCCAATCTGAAAGTAACATCTACACAACCATTTACTTAAAGGGAAAAAAAAACATGATTAACAAACAAAATTTAACCTTCATGTAATTTACTGATCTCTGACCACTTGGCTATTAACATCACAACATTGTTTAGATGACTGTGTGTGTGTGTGTGTGTGTGAGGTCATTCACACATATAGATTTGTGAGGTATGTACATGTAAATAACAATTAATTCTAACACACACAACACATCAACTGGTTCTGATGTACTATATACATTTACACATAATTGAAAACCTCTCACATCAAAGTTATATGTCATATTTCTAATTCACAAAGGTTGAGAATGTAATAAGGTTATATATTTGAAAAGTTATATTTTTTGCGGTAGGAAAAACATTCACCAGACTCCTTTGTGGCTCTAGGTGTACTCCACTTATTTATTCCGGCCATGGGTCTGGCGACCGTCAGATTTGGATGAAGGAATCCAACGGCCCGTATTCTCCCAAGTGCACTATTGTGGTAGAATTCTCCAGATGTTACATTTAAGGGGCAGTAAATAAACACTTATCTCCGCTACAGGTAATTTTGGGCTCAACCCCACTCACTATTGGTCGAAAATTATTAGAGTTGAATTTCCAATTTGCATAATTTCCCCCATCAAGTCTTGTGGACTCATTCAGATAAGTTTTAGCCAAAAAAATTTGACATGATGACCAAAAAAATCTTTCCTAATAAAAAAATGCAACCAAATCCACCAGATCTGAACCCGAATTCACTAGATCCAAAACCAAATACACTAGATCTAAAAAAAATCAAGACTCAATATCTCTTCAAACAAAGCCAATTATAAAACACTCTTTTTTACTATAAAAGGAAAAACAAAACACCATTCAAAAACTTCTTTTCACAATTTACCCTTCATAAAAAAACTCCTAAATTCTTTTCATCATTAAAAAACATCCAATACATTTCCTATTTAATTTTTAACTCTCTTCACCCAAAAAGAACTCATAGAAATACTTTTCACCATAAATTTGTTTAACTCCTTATGCCTCCATTAACCCATGGGAAATTTTCTTTCCATAAAAACAAACTCAAAAAAAAATTATACCAACACACATCCAAGAATTTAACTTGAATCCTTATTTCTCTTTTTTTTACCACAATTTACTCTCCATTGAAAAAAAGCCTCAAATAGCTCAGTTTTAAAAAAATCAAACCTTTGACCTCATTAACAGAACACATCCTGATAGAATCAACGATGAAGAACTTGCACGTCACGAGCCTTAATTCTTGCAGATTTGGATTCATATTGCATATAAAGGTTGCAGACAACCATAGTTTTAGCAAATTTTCTCAACCAAAGAACATAAAAAAAAAAAAAATTGGGAACAACACCCTAAAAACAAAATCTCACAACCCTAGATCTCACATCCCTCACATATTTGGGCTCTTTTGGTCTCAAATCTAAAGCCTCACTAGATATATTCATGTGGCTTTGATACAAAAATACAGAATCAGAGAGATGCAGAGAAATCAAACCAAATCTCAAAGATCAATCTGCTTGGACAACCAGTACATTATATAGGCACACATAGAAAACCTCTAAGACAATCAGCTAGATCCAAATAATTGAGATCACCATCTCACAACACCAAATACGAAGACATAACTCATGACAGATAGACTGAAACACTAACTACGAGAACACAACTCATCAACTCTATCTGGACCCACCATTTCGACATAATTCCAACACTTCAGACCAAATCAAGTCAAAGTTTTTTGTGCCCATGGTATTCACAACCTATGGTATTGGGCCCATGATATTATAATGAAATATTTGTCTATATAGGGGTGTGAGTAAGAAAATGAAATGTATGGATGAGAAATAATGAAGCGAATGAAATGTATAAAGAATTTCATTGTAATAATAAAAATCTACTAAACCCTTTAGTTGTGGTTTTTCCCCAAAATGAAGTTTTCCACTTAAATCTGGTTTTCTATGTTCGAGTAAATTTTCTAGGCTATTTTGAAAAAGAAAAAAAATTGGTTAAATAATTTTTGTACTGTTTTTTATTAACAAAAAACAAAAAATTTGAGACGTATAAAAACAATATTTAATACAATACATAATTTTTTTTTGTCTTAAATTAAGACAATTTACCAAAAACTTGTCTCAAATATTGTCCTAAAAGTGGCTCAACCTTAAAAACACTCTCTCTATATTGTAGCGTAACTGGTAAAACTTAACATTGACAATGGAAGCACTTCACAACTCAATGTACATAGATACAATTGCTAAACCTATAAATGTACATAGGAAACCTTTGTTAAATCTCCAAATATATTCCTAAGCAGAAGCGTCTTCAACCCTGATGGCTCAGTGGAAGCACTTAACAAGAGGATACATTTCTTAAATTTCCTAAAAAGAGTTGGAAGCGGAAGCATCTCTGAACTGGAAGCATCTAAGATAATGGAGATGGAGATATTTGTTAAATCTATGAAAAAATTTGGAGATGGAAGCATCTCCATACTAACAGACAAGTTAATATTGACATTTTGGAAATCTACCATTTCCATCATTTGATGTAATGGAAATGGAGACATCATTTGTGGAAGATTATTCACTTCCATGTCTGTAGAAAGGGTTCACAAATATGGTGTCCTCTTTCTTCTTGGTTGATACCCTGAATGGCAGTTTTTGAGGAGCTTCTGGTTCGGAGCTAACATAGTGGTGCATAGCTACTCTAAGGGTGTCGTTTTGGGGGCCGAGATAGTGGGCACCTTCGTTCTCGTGTACAATGTTTTTATCGGCCTCTATTGCCATAAGTCGAGTCGGGGATTCTCACGTTCCTATTTGGCTCTAGACTAGGATAATATGGGGAATTTCGTTTATCCTATGATGACATGTCGCTCTGCGGGTTGGGATGGGAAACTTCCTGTGGAACTGAGTCTCTGACATATCACATCTGCACCCTAGATATAAGCCTGGGACTTTGGACATCATTTTTAAGTTGACATGGGATAAATTTTTTATCACTTTTCCAATGTCCAGGCCATGTAAAAGTGCTAAGATTCAGATCTAATGGTGGGATATCAGTGGGTGCATGTGTTTTTTCTGTGGATATTTTACCATGTCTGACTGGTGTGTTGGGTTTGGGTTGGCCCATGTTACTGTTGGTGTTAGTATATTCTCTGGAGAGGGTATTCTAGTGGCTTGAATTACTAGCTAGACTTGCTCTAGTTTTTCTGGGACTTCTCGCCCGGATTCTGGTGACCTCTCGGTGAGCGGAATTGATTTGAATTTTTGAGACATGAGTGGGTGAGAGTTTTGGTTTGTGTGTGGTTGGGGAATACATCAGGTGATCTCTTTTTTAAATCGCACCGACCCTTTACTAGCCAAGTGTATTAAGGGGAGGTTTGGGTGGTTGGCGGTACTATACTTCATTCTTCCGGAGTAATTACTTCTGGATTGTGTCCTAATCGGGTGGATTGTTGGATTACATACACATTCTACCCATCATTTATTCTTCTTCTCAACTTGAGTGGCATCCCCTCTATGACTTTATGGTTTGGGTTTGGTGCACTGATTGGGACATTATTCCTTGTACTATGATGATGTGGTGTATTGGGATCTCCCCAGGGGTACTATTCTGATGGCTAATCTGGTGTCCTTTCTAGCTGAGCTGGACGTAAACGCATTTCTTGATTCATATGTGCATGTTTTCAAGGTGGCAGAAGACCGCGGTTTACTCACTTGACACTCGGTTCAACATGCACATAATACATCTTAGACGGCTGCCTTTTCTCCACGGGTGGCTACTCCAAAGGCTGGTGAGGGGAATTCTGTCTCCACTTTTGGTCAGTATCATCCTGCTCAAGGGGGAAATTCTGGTCACTCAGCTCACCATAGGAAACCCTTCAAACCATTGACGGAGGGTCATTTACTAAATTTCAACTCGGAGCTCATATGGGATCACTCTATGAGTTTACAAACCCATGCGCTGGTGGGACGTTGGGTCTTTGCATATGACTCTGATCTGGACAAGCCTGAGTGGATTACAAAGGCTTAGTCGAAGCTTTTAGGATACCCCCCTTAGATTTGTATGCTTCGGAAGGGGTGGTTCAGCATTCACTTCATGGACCCGAGTTATGTGGGCGAGCTTATTCGAAGGACTTGGGTTGTGGGCAAGTTTTTTCTGGCATTACACCGTTGGTATGCTGGTTTTAATCCGGCGAGTGATACCCCCCAAAACCACTTGGTGTGGGTCAAGCTTCCTGCGCTCCCACTGGAGTTTTGGACACTGTCGATTCTTAATGCAATTGGTAACATCATCAGGAAGTGCAGGTATGTCAATCCTAAGTGTTTAGGCATCTACGAAAAACAGATGGCTTGGATACTCATCGAGTTATCCTTTGCGGGTGGCTTGCCTCCCTATATCGACCTGGTATGGGAGATGCACCATCATTGCCAGATTCTAGACTACTGGCGGATACCATTCTGATGTCATAAGTGCCACCAGACCATACATTTGCGTCGCTCTTGCTTTTCGGGTTTAGATGGGAAGAAATCATCACAGGACTTGGTTACTTCTTGGAGTCTGGATCCTGACTCTGCTCGCTGGATGATGATGGACTCCTCGACGTTGACTTCTCCCTTTTAATGAAGCAAATATATCCATAGTGATCCACTGATATTTGTTCACCAACAACTATTCCATTTTGGACTTATATACCTCAAAACTATGCTCATTGAATTTATGCATCTATATCTTTAAACTACTTGAAAATATTTTATTTCACCATAGGAATCATTTCGATATGTCTACCATTTTAATGGGGTGTATCACATTTCGAGAAAAAAACACATTAGCCATGAAAGTTTCCCATTGAAACCAAAATTTCAATTTGATACAAAACATAGGTTTTAACCTTATCTTTAAACTACTTGAAACTATTTTATTTCACCATAGGAATCATTTCGATATATCTACCATTTTAATGGGGTGTATCACATTTCGAGAAAAAACACATTAGCCATAAAAGTTTCCCATTGAAACCAAAAGTTCAATTTGATACAAAACATAGGTTTTAACCTTATATAGGTAATTGTTTCAAATAGATTCTTAATTTTAAATGAAAAATATTCAATGTAAAACACAGGCATTAACATATATAATTGTGATACTTTCCCTTCTTCCAAACTTAGTGGACATCCTTTTAGAAAAATCCTTTTTAATGAAGCAAATATATCCATAGTGATCCACTAATATTTGTTCACAAACAACTATTCCATTTTGGACTTTTATATCTCAAAACTATGCTCATTGAATTCATGCATCTATATTTTTAAACTACTTGAAACTATTTTATTACACCATAGGATTCATTTTGATATATATCCCATTTTAATGGGGTGTATCACATTTAGAGAAAAACATATTAGCTATTAAAGTTTCCCATTGAAACCAAAAGTGATTTGATACGAAACATATAGGTTTTAACCTTATATATAGGTAATTGTTTCAAATAGATTCTTAATTTAAGATGAAAATATTCAATGTAAAACACATGCACATTAACATATAATTGTGATACTTTCCCTTCTTTCCAACTTAGTGGACATCATTCTAGAAAAGTCCCTTTTAATTAAGCAGATATATATCCATAGTGGCACTGATATTTGTTCACAAACAACTCTTCCATTTTGGACATTTATATCTCAAAACTATGTTCATTGAATTTGTGCATCTATATTTTATTACAACATAGGAATCATTTCGATATATCTCCCATTTTAATGGGGTGTATCACATTTCTAGAAAAAACACATTAGCTATAAAAGTTTCCCATTGAAACCAAAAGTTCAATTTGATACAAAACATATAGGTTTTAACCTTGTCTTTAAACTACTTGAAACTATATTTCACCATAGGAATCATTTTGATATGTCTACCATTTTAATGGGGTGTATCACATTTCGATAAAAAACACATTAGCCATAACATTTTCCCATCGAAACCAAAAGTTCAATTTGAAACAAAACATAGGTTTTAACCTTATATCTACGTAATTGTTTCAAATAGATTCTTAATTTAAAATGAAAAATATTCAATGTAAAACACATGCATTAACATATATAATTGTGATACTTTCCCTTCTTCCAAACTTAGTAGACATCCTTTTAGAAAAATCTTTTTTAATGAAGCAAATATATCCATAGTGATCCACTGATATTTGTTCACAGACAACTATTCCATTTTGGACTTTTATATCTCAAAACTATGCTCATTGAATTTATGCATCTATATTTTTAAACTACTTGAAGTTATTTTATTACACCATAGGATTCATTTCGATATATCTCCCATTTTAATGGGGTGTATCACATTTCGAGAAAAACACATTAGCCATAAAAGTTTCCCATTGAAACCAAAAGTGATTTGATACGAAACAAACAGGTATTAACTTTATATATAGGTAATTGTTTCAAATAGATTCTTAATTTAAAATGAAAAATATTCAATGTAAAACACATGCACATTAACATATAATTGTGATACTTTCCCTTCTTTCCAACTTAGTGGACATCATTCTAGAAAAATCCCTTTTAATGAAACAAATATATATCCATAGTGGCATTGATATTTTTTCACAAACAACTCTTTCATTTTGGACTTTTATATCTCAAAACTATGCTCGTTGAATTTATGCATCTATATTTTAATACAACATAGGAATCATATTGATAGAAGGCTTGGGAACAACAATGGAGTATGGATCAAATCAAATTTTAGTTTTCACCAATTCTGAACTTGTGTGCAACCAAATGAATGGCGTGGACCAAGTTAAGAAGGAGATGCTAAAAGAACTGCATGGAATAGCAAACAATATTGTTAGCCAATTTCAATTTTTTAGTATAAGGCATTATACAAATGTGAATAAGATGTCTGATGATCTATTACGTAGGGAAATGCCAATTTAGGATTTATCTATCAAAGATGAATTAATAGATGAATTAGAATTATATGGGGTAATGCCAATGCAAGATTCATCTCTCAAATATGAATTGGTTTTGAGACGCTCTTCTTAAAAAATTCAAGATTCATCTCTCGAAGATGAATTAGTTTTGAGACGCTCTTCTTCAAAAATTCAAGGTTCATACCTCAAAGATGAATTTGTGTTGAGACGCTCTCCTTCAAAATTTATTGATGGACATTGTAACATTTCTTGGATATGTGTGTGTTGTGTACTTATAAATGTGTCTTTTTTATTGACCATGTGTTTTTTCAATTATATACTAAGTGTGCTCCCACCACACCATGTAAAGCGTAACTTGGTGAACTTCACATTTTTATAAAATTAAAATGCGGGGACTTTAACAAAATTTTGTTTAAATGGATTTTCTTCTTTTTTAATGACAATGTGTTTTTTTCAATTTTATACCAAGTGTGCTCCCACCATTTAAAGCGCAATTTGGTGAACTTATCATTTTTATAATATTTTTTTGCTTAAAATGAGTTTCACACATCAATTAGTGCTTTGAAAGTTGTGTTTTACATAATTTGTTTACACTAAATTACTTTAATTTTCTAAAATTTATTTTGAATTTATTTTAAATTAGTTATTTAAAAAAATAATTGTAAATGTCCACCATAGATATATATATATATCATGGAGGATGAACGACGAAGATCAACAAAATTCCATATCTCTACGAGAGGGGGGGTTCAGGGATCAAGAGCTGTTCATGGTATTTAAATATAATCTTAAATCTCCATACATGTGTGTACATATGGAATTGATTTTTTATCAACTTTGTGAGTTAAATTAGTTGTTAATAAGTTTCATTTTTTATTTTTTAGGAGTTAATAAGAGGAGAAGGGTCTCTACTCCATCCATGGAGCATGACCATGGTTCACCCAGTTGTGGTATGGTTTGAACGCAATTTAATCAATGAATATGTACGTGTGTATTTATTTGTATGAATGTATTTTTCAATTGATTATAAATTCGTATTTGTTTATGAAGCTTCTCTCTCCTCTCGAGAGGTTGGTGGTGGTTCAAATCCCCTTAGAGGGCCATCAATAAGTGATAGCAGGTTGTGTGAAGTTGGTGATATTTATTCCCCCGGAGGCCAATCAACGGCTGGTGGTGCTGGTTCTCAGCAGGGTCGTTCTGGTTCTCAACAGTTTCAGGGTGGGGAAGATGCTAGCCAACCACGTCAAGGTTGCGATCAATTTCAATATTTTTTTCATTCAATTTGTACAAATTTGTTTACATGTGTTTTTTTCTAAAATACAAAATTTTATGTATATTGATGCAGAGGCTGAAAATGCTCCAAATGTTGGTAAAAAAAAATGCAGGGCTGAATGCTACACTCAATAAGAAGCTTGTCCACCCACCATAACTTATCCTGCCGACATTTCTGATATACCATTGAAAAGAAACATGGCGCAATGCACCTTAGAAAGGTGTCAACAACTTCATGAAAATTTGCAGAGAGATCTCGTGGCTTTGACTCTACCTGCTGAGAGTCGACAAAGCCTCGAAATAGTTACACATTCATTGGGCGAACTAGTAGCTATGTACAGAAATATTGGGCCAACGACTGATACATTTGTAGAAGTCATGAGAAAAATAAAGGAAATAGTAATGTGTCCCGATAAATGGGAGGACGTAAAACAAAGAGTTACAAAAGAAATGGCGAATTCAATGTTTAATTTCCAAGAAGAGCCGAAAAGAAAGATGCTGAAAGTGCAATATTTCAAGCACCCCAATATAGCTCACTATTTGTATGATAGGCACCTTGCGGCCTATGGAAGACTCCCATGGAACGATGATGTTCCTCTTTATTTTGCAAAATTGTTTTACGCAGAATTTTTTTTGGAAATGAAACCCAATTACAATGACATTCCGTCAGAATTTTTTGGTCCTGGGAAAGGTCAATTGTGTGACCGTAGGGGCGCTAGGCGTGATGTTGAGTTGCCTCGCCCTGAGCCACCATTGGTGAGTCGACCTTTTCGGGTCAAAACTTTGCGATCAGAGATGGATGTCACTTCTCAAATAAGTCGAGAAGCAAGGGATGCCATCATCGACAATGTTCACAGTGGATTAGGTGGAGTCGATGTTTGTCTAAATCGACAACGAGCACGCGAGAATGCACTCGCCAATTTTGTGTATTGTGCAAATGAAGAGATTGACAACAAGAGTGTTGAAGATCTCAGAATATATGTAAAGAATTGTCGCAATGGTTGGAAAGACCTAATTCTTCATGAGGAAGAGGGCACGGGAACGGTATGTGTTAATGGTTAGGGTTCAATTATTTTAACACATACATGTACAATTTGTAATAAATACACATGTATATGTATACATTTATTTGCATGTACATTAATCTAAGAAAAATGTATCATTATATGTTAAAAAAACCATTTTCAGTTGTCACGCATGATGAATGACGAAAATGTTAATATCACGTTTGGGGCCTCTGGTTCAAACAATCAAAATGGGTCTCACCATCAAGATATGTTGACAAATGTTAGTGTTTTCTAAGTGATATTTAAAAAAAAATAAGTGTGCACACATGTACATGTACATATATAATAATAAAATGTTTTAACAGATTTTGATTTCGTCCGATGTTTTTTAGATGGTTGTACCTTCTTCTTCCTTGGGAGATGTACCTTCTACTTTCTTAGGAGATGTGCCAGATCCACAACAAGTATGGACAATTTTTCACTTTTAAAATTTATGTTTAAGTTATATATATTCCACCTCAAAAAGTTCCATTAAAAATTGAGATATATATCTATATCTTGAGTTATTTTAAATTTTTTGAATTTTAGGTTTTTGGAGATTTTCTTTTGGAGCCTCTCTTAGGAGATGTCCAAATTCACCTGCAGAAGTATTCAATTTTTCACTTTTAACTATATATGTTTTTTTAAAAGTTATAATTTATAAATTGAAGTTTAAAAGTTTTATTATAAATTGAGATCTTGATCTTGAATTATTTTATACTTTTAAAATTTTGAATTTTAGGTTTCTATAGAAGATTTCTTTAATCCACGAACTCTAGCGACGAAGATAGGAACATCCACACCATTTCAACCATTTGAACAAGTTGTCTAACTTTTTTTTAATATTATTGAAAATAAGTTTATATATACATGCATTTTCATCTAAAAAATTTTAATATATATATATATATATATATATAACTGTACATGTATACTGTACATTTTATTGTTGGAGATGTTCCCATGGGGGAAGTTGTAGCAGGCGAGCAACAAATGGAGAGGGAACCTCATGAGTTATTGCATGATTTTTATTTTTATTTTTATTTTTATTTATTTTTTATTTTTTTAACATGAAGTTCTATATATTCTCACTCGTTTTTAAAACATCAAATTTTAAAGTTTGTATGTGCATTGTGTACAGGTTCCCCATGATTCGCAAGATAGCGCACGGATTGAGACTCTGCTAGGAAAGACACTACATCCATCTATATATGATGGACATGATTTGTAGATTTGATTGATATTTCTAGTCTTAAATTTACTTTTTTTATATATTATCTAGATGCACAATCATATATATATATATATATATATATATATATATATATATATATATATATATATATATATAACTTGATACTTGATACCTGTGAGATCTACAATTTTTGGACATATTTTATTGTGTTAATATAATTTGTTTTGTTTTTGAAAGTTAAGTTTTGGATGGTTGAAGTATTTTTGGCATGTGAATGTCAAGTAATGTTATATAATTTGTTTGGTTTTTAAAACTTAAGTTTTCGATAGTTGAACTATTAGTAATGTTGTCATCTATAAATTAATGTTTTTCTTTTGAACTACATTTGGCATGTGAAGTAATGATGTGTTATATTTTGTTTTGTTTTTAAAACTTAAGTTTTGGATGCTTGAAGTACATTTGGCATGTGAAATAATGTTGTGATCTATAATTTTTTGTTAAATTAAAGGTTAAGTTTTGGATGGTTTCAATCTACATTTGGAATGTGATATAATGTTAAATTTTTTTATTGGATAGTTGAACTATAATTGGCATGGCATGTGAAGTAATGTTGTGATATAATAAAAAAAAATTAAAACTCAAGGTTTGGATGGTCTTAATCTACATTTGGCATGTGATATAATGTTTAATGTTTAATTTTTTTATTGTATAGTTGAACTACAATTGGCATGGCATGTGAAGTAATGTTGTGATATAATCAAAAAAATTTTAAAACTCAAGTTTTGGATGGTTGAAGTACATTTGGCATGTGAAGTAATTTTGTGATCTATAATTTTTTTGTTAAATTAAAGGCTAAGTTTTGGATGGTTTAAATCTACATTTGGCATGTGATATAATGTTAAATGTTTTTATTGGATAGTTGAACTATAATTGGCATGGCATGTGAGGTAATGTTGCACGGTATATAATCAAAAAGTTTTTTAAAACTCAAGTTTTGGATGGTTTCAATCTACATTTGGCATGTGATATAATGTTAAATGTTTTTATTGTATAGTTAAACTACAATTGGCATGGCATTTGAATGTTGTGATATAATCAAAAAGTTTTTAAAACTCAAGTTTTGGATGGTTGAAGTACATTTGGCATGTGAAGTAATGTTGTGATATAATCAAAAAAAAATTAAAACTCAAGTTTTGGATGGTTTCAATCTACATTTCGCATGTGATACAATGTTAAATGTTTAATGTTTTTATTGGATAGTTGAACTACAATTGGCATGGCATGTGAAGTAATGTTGTGATATAATCAAAAAGTTTTTAAAACTCAAGTTTTGGATAGTTGAAGTACATTTGGCATTTGAAGTAATGTTGTGATCTATAATTTTTTGTAAAATTAAAATGTTAAGTTTTGAATGGTTGATCTACATTTTGCATGTGATATAATGTTAAATGTTTTTATTGGATAGTTGAACTACAATTGGCATGACTTGTGAAGTAATGTTTTGATATAATTAAAAAGTTTTTAAAACTCAAGTTTTGGATGGTTGAAGTACATTTGGCATCTTAAGATTGCTTTTAATCTCTACATACTCTTCTCTTGTTTGAGTGAAAAAAATTCCAATGGGAAGGACGTAGCTTTTCAATGCAACTAACCATATCAATTGAGCTTTAATTGAAAAAAGAGTAAAGAAAAGTTAACATGTCAGCAAAATAGCATTCGTGGTTGTCATTTTTGTTGGAATAGCTAAATCATATTTTAAGGATTCTCCATCCAAAAACAATTTCAATGAAGAGAATCCTTAATATGATTTAGTTATTCCAATAAAAATAACAACCAAGGATGTTATTTTGTTGGATTTTTGGTTTTTTTACTTTTTTTTCAAATAGAGCTCAATTGATATGGTTAGTTGGATTGAAAAGTTATGTTCTTTTCATTGGAAATTTTTTTCACTCAAACAATAGTATGTAGTAAGTAGAGATCAAAAACAATATTAAGATTACTTTCAAGTATGATCTAGTGTTCAAAACATTTTCCCACATGATAAAAATATTACAGGGCAAATTACAGGAGTTTACACACATAAACTCACACTCTCACATTCTCTCATTACACATTACAATGAAAATAGGAAATTAACCTATTTATAAGCTCTATGCTCTAACTTAATCTAGTTATGGATCACTTGGAAAATAAACAAGTGTCCATTTACAATAAATGAACTTCTAACCAAACTACTAACTTTTCTCCTAACTTAGAGCCTAGGAAACGACTCTTTTCTAGAGTCCTAATTTTTAATAACAAATTTCTAATTCTAAATATCTCACAAATATATTAAATATTCTAGAATAATAATTATTAATTTAATATCTTAAATTAATAATTATTTTATTCAAATACTATAACCTATGATAAAAATTGTTTTTGGATCATCTAACATGATATCTTCATTGACCTCTAAAAAGTAGTTCATGGGCTATATGTTTTGCCTCTTTCCCATATAAATCCATTTAATTTTGATTGGAAATATAAAAAGTAGATATATGTTTGTTGAATTGGGGTCAATGTCATTAATGCACTCAACTAGGTAGCCTTATTGATTTATAAATTGGTAAATTGATGGCAGTTAGTTAATTGCATTCTAGAACATATATATTCAGTTGCCTCTTTCCCATATAAATCTCTTTAATTTTGATTGGAAATATGAGAAGTAGATATATGTTTGTTGAATTGGGGTCAATATCATTAATGCACTCAACTAGGTAGCCTTGTTGATTTATAAATTGGTAAATTGATGAAATTGGATTAGTGACCAATTATCTACTATCATTAGTTGCCTCTTTCGCATATAAATCCCTTTAATTTTGATTGGAAATATAAGAAGTAGATATATGTTTGTTGAATTGGGGTCAATGTCATTAATGCACTCAACTAGGTAGCCTTCTTGATTTATAAATTGGTAAATTGATGACATTCAGTTAATTGCATTCTAGAACTTTTTTTTTTCAGTAAGAAAAATACCCTGGTTTATATTATGTACCAGGAACAAACATCAAGGACATTACAAAGCACTATTAGCATGATCCTCCAATCCCAAAATTACTGTTTATGTCAGATTGTCGCCACAAAAATCGAACAAAGACTTTTTGAAAAAGTACTGTCCAAATACACAACATTACAAACAGAAAATAACTGTTATCCCTGCCCCTGAAGAGCCCAAAAAGTGACTGTAGAAGATCTACGAAACAGCTCAAACTAAAAAGAGACAACAAAGTTTTAACTGTCATAGTAACAACACATGTTAAAGAAGGAAGCCCAGCAATTAAAATTGTGAGCTGTAGAGTTTCTAAAAAATATGTGTAGGAAGAAGGAAGCCCAGCGATTAAAATTGTGACCATAAAACTATCATCAACTGCTTGAAAACCAGCATTAACAATTTCCTGCTTAATATTCTTAAGTCTAGAGATGTATTCAAGAATATCTCCTTCTTCAGTCAATTTTTTATGCAACAATTTTAATTGTAGGTCAACTCTTTTTGATTGAGGCTGAGTATCAAATAACTCTTTAAAAGTTCTCAAAGCAGACCATGCATCTTTAGCATTTTATATATGGACATACATTTCATCATTGACAGAGGATTTAATGAGTGCTAATGCTTTGGCGTTTTTAACTTCCCATTTTTCTAGCGCAACTGCATCTATATGTTTATTTGGCTTTACATCTCCATCACAAATATCATGCCATAGTTCATTATAAAAAAGAGTGCTTTCGATGAGGCGTTGCCATGTTTTGTAAGATTTTGAGCCTTCAAGTTTGTCGGAATCAGAAAAGAAATTAATCAACTTATACATTGTAGTGTTAAGACTTCACACCACAAATCAAGCTCCAAAAAAAATATCAAGATGCGCAACACAACAGCAACACACGATGCAATAAAAACGAACTATCAAGGCTTGGCCTTGACCCTCGAATAGTCATCAAAACAGGAGAAAATTGACTGAGCTTTGCACTTGGATCTAGTCAAGTTCTCAAATGTTTACAAGGCAACTTTCAAAATTTGATTTTTACAATAGTGCTCCTGCACAAGCTGGTAAAAAAAATTACCCCCCCTCAAAGTAAAATTACTTTGAGTCACACTATCACTCAATAAACAAATTACAAAGCACAAATCTCCTTATTACTCCAGAAAATTACAATACCCTTATTAATCCAATAAAAAATACTATTACAATATTCTTCACAAAAATCTACTTATTCCTCCAAATACAAAGTTCCACCTTATCGCTCCAATTATGATTTCAATTACAAATCACAATTAAAACAAAACTCCAATTACAATGTGAACCATTGACTTCAAATACACTTTATACTTGAAATCATTTAAAATGTTGGTTAGAACCAAATGATTTAAAACGCTGAGGACAATGGTTAGCTGAACGCTGGTTCTTAAACTTTAACTGAATGTTGGTTCTTAATCGTAGCTTGGCTGGATTTTAACTGAACGCTAGTTAAAATGCTAATTCAACGCTGGTTAGACATGCAGAACGCTGGCTCAGTTCAAACGCTGGTTAGACATGTAGAACGTTGGCTCAAAATAATTGTAGAACAACACGTAGAATGTTGGCTCAGTTCAAATGTGCAGAACGTTGGTTATAATAATTTAAAGGTTGTTTCAAACGCTGTTTGAATTCTGGAAGTTGAATCGATGCAGAATCGATTGTAAAACGTTGTTTTCAAACACTATTTCTATTCAGAAAAACGTTGTTTCAAATTTTGGTTCTATTCATAAAAGCGTTGTTTCAAATGCTGGTTCTATTCAAAAAAATGTTGTTTTAATTATTTGCAGAATTGATGTCACGGATCGATGCCAAATACAGAGTCGATGTTTCAACGCTGCTATTGCAGAATCGATATGAATCGATTGTTTCAGAATCGATTGAATGTTTGGAGGGGCAGCGCTTGTTTTTTATTACAACAAAATTCACACCAATATGAAAATTTACTACGCTTGAATTCCATGTCTCTTGATTTTCATTTGTATTAACACTCTTTGAAGAGAATTTTGGGCTCTCTGTCCCGCTCTCGGCGCTCTCTACTGAGCTTTCCACTTCTTCGCGTGGTTTCTCCTTTCTGCGGAAACATGAATTGACTATACGCGTCCACAACTCTATTAAAATCGTACACTGCCTCTTTTACCTTCTCTAAGGGACAGCGCTTGTTTTCCCACAGTTTTTTTTATTACAATAACCCTTTGAAACAAAAAATTCACACAAATTTGCATTTTCTCCTTTAAAAAATGATTTTAGAATTTGCAGATCTAAAATCAATAAAAAAAAATTGCAAATTTCATACCAATCTTTGGCTGATCACTTCAACGGAGTTGAGTTTTCCACGACCTGGTAGAGCTGGAATCTCCTCCTCAATGCATTATCGTGGCTCTGATACCACATGAAAGAGCAGAAGTGTCCTCAGACACACAACTTTATTGATCAAGCAAAAAGATTACAGGGCAAATTACAGGAGTTTACACACGTAAACTCACACTCTCACATTCTCTCATTACACATTACAATGAAAATAGGAAACTAACCTATTTATAAGCTCTATGCTCTAACTTAATCTAGTTATGGATCACTTGGAGAATAAACAAGTGTCCATTTACAATAAATGAGCTTCTAACCAAACTACTAACTTTTCTCCTAACTTAGAGCCTAGGAAACGACTCTTTTCTAGAGTCCTAATTTTTAATAACAAATTTATAATTCTAAATATCTCACAAATATATTAAATATTCTATAATAATAATTATTAATTTAATATCTTAAATTAATAATTATTTTATTCAAATATTATAACCTATGATAAAAATTATTTTTGGATCATCTAACATGATACCTTCATTGGCCTCTAAAAAGTAGTTCATGGGCTATATGTTCTGCCTCTTTCCCATATAAATCCCTTTAATTTTGATTGGAAATATAATAAGTAGATATATGTTTGTTGAATTTGGGTCAATGTCATTAATGCACTCAACTAGGTAGCCTTGTTGATTTATAAATTGGTAAATTGATGACATTCAGTTAATTGCATTCTAGAACATATATATTCAATTGCCTCTTTCCCATATAAATCCCTTTAATTTTGATTGGAAATATAAGAAGTAGATATATGTTTGTTGAATTGGGGTCAATGTCATTAATGCACTCAACTAGGTAGCCTTGTTGATTTATAAATTGGTAAATTGATGGCATTCAGTTAATTGCATTCTAGAACATATATATTCAGTTGCCTCTTTCGCATATAAATCCCTTTAATTTTGATTGGAAATATAAGAAGTAGATATAGGTTTGTTGAATTGGGGTCAATGTCATTAATGCACTCAACTAGGTAGCCTTCTTGATTTATAAATTGGTAAATTGATGACATTCAGTTAATTGCATTCTAGAACATTTTTTTTTTTCAGTAACAAAAATACCCTGGTTTATATTATGTACCAAGAACAAACATCAAGGACATTACAAAGCACTATTAGCATGATCCTCCAATCCCAAAATTACTGTTTATGTCAGATTGTCGCCACAAAAATCGAACAAATACTTTTTGAAAAAGTACTGTCCAAATACACAACATTACAAACAGAAAATAATTGTTATCCCTGCCCCTGAAGAGCCCAAAGAGTGACTGTAGAAGATCTATGAAACAGCTCAAACTAAAAAGAGACAACAAAGTTTTAACTGTCATAGTAACAACACATGTTAAACCTGAAAACTGAAAAACACAGCATCCATGAACCCCATTGTACTTATATGATGGGAACTAAACCTTCAGCCTGAAGACCCTGCATGTTATATAGTTGATAATTACTCTTTCCATAATCAGCCTTCATCCCCTGCTTTGACAATTCATCTGCAACAGTATTCTTTTCACGATATATATGATGATAAGTAATACCTGCATAAACAGATTTTAAAGTATCAATTCTGCAAAGCCAGTGTGAAAGAGAACCCAAATTAATTTTCGCTTTGTGATTCGGATGGTCAATCAAGACCTTTGAATCACCCACAATCCAGATATAATCTTCACCGAGAAATGATACCCACCACATAAGGCCCCACAATGCCATGATTTCAGCTTTCATATTTGTTCCAAATCCACCATTCCAGTACATTTTGTAATGACATCCTGTAGAGATGCGCAGCCAGACTCCACATCCACAGATAGACTTCCGAGCCGCACCATCAAAATATCCAACCGGGTATTGAAACTGAAATGGGAGAAGTCTTTTGGACAGATCTTTGATAGGATTATCCATATGTTTTATGCAAACCCAGTCCTTGTAAATGTGATTTACAATTTCTGCCGGAGACAAACAGCGACCCTCAAATATTCTCTTATTTCTCCCACACCAAAGATGCCAATGAAACAAAATTGGGATTAGCCACCAGCTCTTACCCCTTTGCAACCACCAACACAAACATTCTAGAACATATATATTCAGTACGTGAAACATTTTTCATCAATGCACATGAGAAAACTACTTGAACAATTAATTTCATTCTAGAACATATATATATATCCAATACGTGCACAACATTTTTCATCAATGCACATAGAAAATATATGACCATTGGATAGACAAATTTTGTACTAGATTTTCAATCAGGAATAGAGATGTGGGTCAAATCCCACCAAAAGTCGGAGAAGTGCTCTGAGTCTCTTGTCTAAAAGGAATCTTCATACAAAATTATATTGTGGATGATTTATTTACATTGTGGATACTTTTTACCAGAAAAGCCCATAAGAAAAACTGGGTGTGCATTCAGTTCGTGTATATATCCAGTACGTGCAACATTTTTCATCAATGCACATAGAAAAACTACTTTCAGTTAATTGCATTCTAGAACATATATATTGAGTACATGAAACATTTTTCATCAATGCACAGAGTAAAACTACTTGAACAGTTAATTTCATTCTAGAACATATATATATATGCAACATTTTCATCAATGCATGTATAGAAAAGCTACTTTCAGTTGATACTAGAGTGTGCATGTACCAAAACAATTTGTACATTTGCAAACACTTGCACAGATAACATAACAAGGTAGCTCAATTTTTAATTGAGTACTGGAAGTTCTAAAACATATAATCCAAAAAGAATAAATTGTTGGCCAGTTCAATCAAAAAAATTCCAATGGAATGCCATCTTCAATAATCTGTTCATGATCGGATTTTGACATTTTCCATTTTTTAATTTTTCTCTTTTTTTTTTAATTGAACCTCTATCAACTTTATGTGTGCTGCACACACCAAGTGACTATATTGACAACTTATGAAATCAGGTTCATAGTCTTCAAAGTAAACAAAATCCCCACTTTGATTAGTTTGTCTGAAAAATCACCTTTCAGTATAATAGATCCTCTTTCATATGGAAATCCTTGATCATTATAGTTTTCTAATAATTTCATTTTTCATTCAATGCAACGCATCAAATAATACTTCACATTTTCATCGTTTTCAGTAGGTGCAATTACAGCAAAAACATCTCCTTCACAATAAAACAAACTGAACAAAATTATACATATTTAAATTTATTTCTAGATCTTTATCATTAGAAAGCAATTCAAATGTTACCTTCTCTAACAAGATCAGAAACTCGATCACCATCGGATGATGACCAGCAGTCTCTTGCCGTTGCTTTATTTTGTTATTATGATTTTTGCCTTTATCATTTAGCTCTTGTAGGTTTCAATCTTTTACATACATTTTGACTGCAACGTCATTGGACTTTGTGTTGTCTAAAACATGACAAAAACAAGAATATTTTCTTTTTATCGATGCAAACCACATTAAAGATGACTTTTGTTTTAGTCGTTGCAGATTAACACATTTAACATAACATGTTTCAATTGGTCTATCTACGTCTTCGATTATTTTAAAGCATATGGAAAATTTAAAGAAGAATGTAAATATGATATCAAAATACAATCAAAGATAATCATTGTGATAAATGTACACTGTTTAAAATAAGATATCCAATAAAAATTAAATTAAATGTACCTTCGCACTTCCCTTGATCGATTAGTCTCATGGCTTAGAGCAACGATGCACCATTGAACAACTTCTTTCACGTCCACAAGTTGGCTTGCAGAGGGGTTCATTTGATATCTTCGAAGTGCTCATTTTATGCATGCCTCTGCACTGTCATGTTCTCCTTTCCCATGGCCAGTCTCAAAGAAATTCCAACGATGTTTAATGCAGGTTTTCTTATGAAGACAACATAACCAAAAGAATGATCGTGCATATTTGAATTGACCTGCGCATTTGTCTGACCATATCCAATGTTCATTGAATGTTATTCCATGATTTTTCAAGGAATCATAATTTTTTCCAAAACAATGTTGTACAAAATATGTATCATGTATACGATCGTCACTAATATAAAAGTGATATTCTTTAATAATATGTCGATTTTCACTGGTGCTTTCTATATGATCGACATTTTGTTCAACATGTCTATATAGAATATGGACGAGCATGGAGACTTGGTCAGAATGATAGTATTCACTCTGAATTTATTTTTGTGGAACAAATGTGTAGTTTTCTGCAAAATCAATTACTGAAAAAATGGTCCCTGGTGGAAAAAATTCACGGTATTTTTTGAATTGCAAGTCTTGCCATCGAGCTCTATGGGAATGCTTGGTGTATTTGTAAATTTCTGCCTCAAACTTTCTCAAAAAGTCTATCACAAAAATTTCTTCTTCTCGTAATTCAATTCTTTTAACACTATTTTCACCTTGAATCAATGTATGGATATATTCATATCTCTTCCATTTCACTTTCATTTTGAACAATGATTGATCATTTATATCAGTACGATTTTTTTTTTGAAATTTAGTCAAATTTCCATAATCATCGCATTTTTTACCACCAACACATTTCTTTTCGTAAAATAGTTCATCGCTTTCTCTTTCACATAGAATTTGAGATATGAAATCATGGATAGTGGAAGGAGGAGGTGAATCCTTCCAAAATGTTCTGCGAAATCAAGAATGTGTCATAATACAACTCCAAATTCCACGCGTGCTGGCAACAACAAATGCCCACGTCGATGATAGGTTTTGCATACCATGGTTTGTTGGCAAAAGCAACTGATTTGAAATATTAATTTCACGATTAGCATAACGAACCTGTTGAACAGCTTCTTATAAGGTAGGTTCCGAAAGTATTTTCATGTTCTTCATACTGATTTCGTGCTATTCTTCTTCGCATCACATGCCTTGCAGTTGGTGAAACATGTGAATTGTTCTTCCAATATTCATATATTATTTTTTTAACATTTTCTCCAAGTCTATCTTTGTATGGTTGCCTACAAATAGCTCTCCAACAAGTGAGTTCATCATTTACATCTATTTGCAACCGAAATTTTTGATGTTTGTGCAAAGTTTTTCATGAGGTTCCTAATGCTCGTGCCATAGATTTTACCAAGCGATTCTCTTTAGTACTTGATGAAACCACTGCAATATGTATTTCTCTACGTACAACTGAAACATTTTTATGTCTAGATCTTCTAATTGAATTTATAGCACTATTTGTATTTGGTATCACATTTTCCTTCATATTTTTTTTATATCTTTGGTTGATTTTCGAATACCCAATAAAGTCGTAGCCTCTTTTAATTTCCTTAATGATAGGAGACCTTTCAACATTTGAGCTTGAACTGTCACCTTTTCCTTTATGAAATACTTACCAAAAATGTGATTAACACGATATTGTATATAATGGTCAGCTTTTTTATCTCCATATGTGTGAGTGTCAACATTTTCTAACATCTCATCATCGACATTGATTTCATCTGTACATATTCGAATGAATAATACATAATAATTTTACATATTCAATAAATAACTAAATTAATAAACATATGTATAATTTAAATAATATGTACATGTGTTCAACATATATGTAAGCAGCTTGGGGGGGGGGTTATGAAACCAGGAGGGAGGGCAATGCATGCAGACACCAACCTGGAAATAGAAAAAGGGGGGGGACATATTATGATTATGTATGAACCTCTTGTGAATCACAAATAAGCTATATGCAGGAGAGGAGGGAAGGGCGAAAGATCAACTCAACCATCATACTTCATTCAAATATTTACGGAGAAGCCCTAATAAAACTTAGATTATATATATATATATATATATATATATATATATATATATATATATATATATATATATATATATATATATATACCTTGTGATTCAATTTCTTCAATTGAATTTCTTTCAACATTTTCACCATCTTCAATCACTGGTTCAATATTTCTTTCACTTTCTCCTTCAAAATTTTGTATCTCATCATCAACGTTTTGAGAAATATCTCTCTCTCTTTACAATGAAAAATATTTTTCAAATTAGGTCATCAAATAAAAATTAAGCTTCACATTTTACACTAGGAAAATTTTAAATATCAAATTCATAATATTTACATTTACATACCCTCGCTTCAACTTCCGGTTGAGGTTGATTTCCCCTTCAATATTTAAGAGCGCTTCTATCATTCTTTTGCGAGATTGTCTCATCTCTTCTCTACATTCCTTAGGGTCTCTTTTTCGATCATATTTTCTCATCAATTCCTTCGATTTCCCATGATAATAGAGTATGAAATTCAAAAAATTTCCTTCAAAAATTTAGACAAAAACTCAATTAAAAAAACATCACAAAAGGTTTAATTTAAAAAAAAAGCTCAATTTAAAAATTTTGCAAAAAATACATACTCCAATCCAAAACACTTACTTTAAAAATTTCGAGAAAAAAATTTCTTATAAAAATGAAACGAAGCTCAAAATATTTCCTTCCAAGCCCTAGGAAAAAATTTCATTTAAAAAGTTAGAAAAAAAATCATTTTAAAAAATCATTATAAAATATTTACTTCAACCCAAAACACGTACTCTAAAAAAATGTCACTTCAAAAAATGCCTCCAAAAAATGTCCATTGAAAATCAATTCCAACTTTCATAAAAAACACCACTTTAAAATATACTTGAAAAAATATCAGTTCAAAAAATACTTCCAAAAAATGTCCAAAAAAAGTTCTTTCGAAATTAAGCCCAAATCCATACCTTCAAAAATAATGAAAATTAAGCCCAAATCCATACTTTCAAAAAAATGAAGCCCAAAAAACATCCAAAAAAATGTATCACATACCTGCAAGAAATGTCCTTTGAATGTACCTCCAAGAAAAGTCTTCAAAAATGTTCTTTGAATGTACCTCCAAGAAAATTCCTTAAACCCAAAACAATTCTTTGCAAAATTAGACCAAATTTATGAAAATATGAGAAAATAATGAATGCCTCCAAGAAATGTCCTTTGAATGTACCTCCAAGAAAAGTCCTTAAACCCAAAACAATTCTTTGTAAAATCATATCAAGACCTTTGTAAAATCAGACCAAATGTGCGAAAATATGCGAAAATAATGAATGATTTCACGACAATTTATATTGCCACGAAATGTTTTTTTGGAGGGTCTCGACGGTACTTTCCGGCCGACGGAAAGTTAGGTAAAAGTTCGACCGAACTTTTATGTCGTTTGACTTAACGGGTCATCGGTGCAAAAAACAGTTCGGCCGAACTAACGCGTCACCAGTTACGCAGAACCAAGCTCTGAATACGTATCTGCAACTTTGGATTGATCAAACTCCATGAAACATTTTGAATTAACTATCGGAACCAAGACAAGCATTTTCAGAATTGAATCTACTTTCAAGAAATATAACTTTTATGGAATTTCTTAAATATTTACTAATTTTAATTAATTTTGTAATAAAATGGGTGCAAACAATTTCTGAAGGTCATTGTGATTCAGTGAAATCAAAGTTCTGTATCTTCCAAAATACATTGTAAAAAAAATTGAAAAAATTATGGTACATTACATTGGTCCGTCGTCTTTAATGGGTAGCTTTTAGATTTTTAGTTTATAACTTATATGTTAAGAAATTTCTTGCGTCATGAAACATATTCAAAATATGCAGTTTTTTCACATTAGACCAGTTCAAAAAATTCTAGTAATTATGATATTCATCCATTGGCTTTGTAAATATGACGAAACCGAAGTAGACTCTGTCTAGAATGTTGTAAAACATTTTGTTTCTCAAAAACACAAATTTTCAAATAATACAACATTGCGTATTAACATGACTTCTTATGAATTCGTTGATTGTTAAAAAACACAGACTCAAAGAAATGCTAAGTTGACATATCAAATGTGTATAAAAAAATTCCAAAAAATAATTAATAGAAAGCTAACAAAATTTCTGACAACTTTTTTTTTATCGCAAAATGAAATTCTAAACAAAAAAATTGTTTTAGCTTGCAGAAAGTTGAAGAACCGAAAAAAATTAAAGGTTTTTCTCAAAAAAGGGCAAAAAGTGTAACCCAACTTCACATTTTCACCCTTGAACCTACTAGAATTATACTTACAAGGGAATATGTGTTTTCATTATAGTAGATTGAAGAAACTACAATATATTCTCCTTCTCCTCTTTCTTCAAGACAACAAAGTATTTTTACAAGATTATTAGAAATGAAGAAGAAAAATTATGAATTTAAAACTTCAACATATGTATAATTTTGGAAACAGTCTTCTACAGCTCAAACTAGATTGCTTTCTGCTTTGGGTAGTGAAAAAGTATGTAAGTTCCCATTAGAATTTTTCGAACCAAAGGTCCCTATGCCTAAAATTGTTGAAGATTATAAAAACTCTAGGTTTTCATTTAATACCAAACAGATACACCCAATAGATCAAATTGATCTTCACAAGAAAGCAGGAGAAATGATGTATACTTCTTTGATAAGTTCTGCCATGGCAACTTCTAAACTACAAGCATCTTTAAATAGTATTCATTCTCAATTGAAGCTATAAAATATGTCATCTTTAGAAAAGGATACCAAAATTAAGGGGTTGGAGGATCTGGTTTTAAAATTAGGATTGAATCCTAATGATGTAAAGGTGGTTAAGGAAATAATTAAAAGTAGAAATGCAGATATTAAAGCATTGAGAAAACAGTTAAATATTCCAACAACCGAACACTCTCAAGCGCAAAAAGTAAGTCAGATGGAGAAGGAAAATGAGAAAATGCTTCGCAAGATTGCAGAAAAAAATAAACATATTCAGAAAATGGAGGAAGAGATGGAGAAATTTATCAAAGAAAGAGAACTCTAAATCAGTACTGGAGTAGGGAAGCCAACAACAGAAACAAAATCTACTAGTCAAAATCCAAGACAACAACTATCAAAAGCTATGGGAGACTTGTCAATAAAATATATGCAGATTGAAAAACTCAGAGTTTAATCGGAGAAAATCCAAGATAATATGATAAAAGTTGAGAATGCATATTTGGTTGAAGTACATAAAAAAATTTAGATTAACTAAGCAATTTGAGATATATAAAAATGAATCACTAATTGCACAAATATTATCTAAAGCCAAAGAAAAGATTTGGATTGATATTAATGCAACCTTAATTGTATTATGGTCATCTATTGAAATTATTTTTGAACGGGAGGAGCTATTGTAGAAATAAAAGGAAACATTTACCGAGATCAAAGAAGATTTAGATCATAAACAAGGAGAAGCAACCAGAATTATTAAAGTGCTAGATTCTAAAATAAAAGACGAGCTCGAGGAGTTTGGAATTGAGAACAGGACTAATGTAGTCCTAGAAGCAAGGAAAGTTTTGACAAAAACTAATTTAATGTTACAATTAGAAAACAAATGTCAAAAATTAGAAGCACAAATTTAAAAAATTCATAAAAACTGTAATGTTTTACGCCAGAAAGGACTTCCATATCTATGAGACTCTAGTGGCGAATCGATTCCACTAGAGAATTATTAGCACAGATTGCATGAAATAGCAAAAGACAAAACTAAGTTTTCCAAATTCATTGGATAATCATAGGTAAATAATTCATTGGAGGCCTAGAATATGATCTTTTTATTCAACATGAAGTTCAACAATTATTTATTATTAGGCCAACTTTTGAGAAATACACAGAAGTTGGCGAGGTATATAGAAAAGTAACAAACATTTTTATCCCATAACATAAAATATGGGATAAGTTACTTGAACTCGTCAAGTAAAACAAAATGAAAAAATTCAGTGACCAGTTGTGAGGAAACAGGAGCAAAAAGTAGAAAATTCAGTTGCAAATAGAAATCATCAACAACACCTTCGAATTCAGTTCTTACTATTCAAAATTAGTTTAGAAAATCCTATTTTTGTATTTTTTTTTTGTAAAATCCAAATCATTTTTGGATATTATTATATTTTGTGTTTAGAATCATTTTAGGTTTGGATATTTTTTAATTACACACAGTAAATATCTTGTAAATCGAAGAAAAAATGGTTGAATCCTTGTGATGATCCAGTGACATTATTGTAATATTATGAAATATTTCTAAAGATAATCAAAGGATTCTTGCTTCATTTTTAACAACTTTTGTATTCATGTGATGATCTAGTGACATTATTGTAATATTCTGAATATTCTAAAGATAATCAAAGGATTCTTGCTTCATTCTTAACAACTTTTGTATTCATGTGAGTTTGTCCTGTTATTCATTTATGTTTTCCATATTTTAATTTATGCATATGTTCAAGGTAACATAGGATTTAGGGAAAGGCTAGATTGAGTTTCAATCTCCCTGAAATCCCACTGCAAAATTGTAATTATTAAAAGGGATTAATTAAATAAACTGTTTGTTTGAGTTAGTTCCCGTATATCTTTGAATTGTTTCTTTCTATCATCTCTTGAACAAATATTGTTTGGTTGTAGAATTTCTTTGCACACATCAATTGTATTTGATTAATTAAATAATCAATATGAATGTTTAAGAATCACATATATTCTTAACTTTTTCTTTTCAAAATAAATTTAAATATGTATTCGATTATGAATGAAAATCAACCCTTTGACTTCTCATAAATATTTAGTTTTTACACCTATTAAAGGTTCAACACATTGGTCATATCATTCAATTAAACCCTTACTTAGATGTTTTGGCACAGTTCCCCAGCCTAGAACTTTCTACAAAGATACAACACTAACCAAAAATGAGGGAAGTCGTCCTTCCAAAATTTGAAAATGAAATTCAAAATTTGAATTGTTTGGGAGCCTAAAAATATGAGTGTTGAATTTGCACAATATAGTAGAAAGGCCACAAGCTAAATATCATAGGCATAAATATAAAGCTTCTAATTGAATAAAGTGCCTTTTACTCTCATAGATCAGCCTTTCATAATTAGCTATGTGTAGAATTTAGAGACAACCGTGGTTTTATGAATGTAAGAAAGCGAAAAGTTGAACCATTGCCATTTAATAATAGATAGTTGTGTTCTATGATGATGATTATATTTTATGACTATGTCAATTTATGTTCAAAGCACCATTTGTATGCAAAATTTATGCTATGTGAATTTCAATGCATCCCTAAAACACATCAAGTGGTATTAGATATGAACTTGTAGCTTTGCAAAAGGAAGAGAAGAAAATAGTATGTCAAACTCTTGGGAAGGGGTAAAAGTGTAACTTCTAATTTTGGTAGAGATTGTGCGTGTTGTAAAGAAGTTTTGATGGTGGATGTTATACTAACAATTAGAGTCTAGGAAAGTAATATTTGTTGAAAATAGTATTAATAGTGCATTGGTTCTGTTAGGGCCTAAATATACCTCAAGCTGAGAAAGGCAGAATCTAGGGTAACATCAAACCATGCTTAACTTGGTAGCTAGCCCTACCAGATCGGGAGAGGGCTCTCTCCTTGTCAATCTCAGCCAAAAAATGATCAATGAGGCTTGAGATGACTTGATGTGAAGACTGATTTTAGGCTAGGTATGTGTGAAAAAGAGTTTAATTGAATTTAAGGATGTTTTGTTGGCTCAAATGGAAAAGCAGATTTTGAGTCTAGGGAATGAGGCTCAGTTTTGCAGAGATCTCAATAGGGCAAGGTAGGAAATTGATTTGACACTTCAATTTGAATGAAATGGAGAGCTTTAGACTGGTGAGGAGTTGAAGAGGGCAATAAACCTTCAGGGATCCTCTTCAAACAGCTAAAAACATAAATAACTAAACAAACCCTAGGTAGAGCACTGCAATTTCAATGGATTCTACCTTTATCCTTGTTTGTTTAAGTTAAGAAGAAGTAAGAGAGAAAATGGAATACATTAAACACCAATAAACTTACATTTACATAGAAAAACACAATATCAAAGCAAGATGCCACATGAATGCCATAGAGTGCTGCAAACCCTGGTCTATTCCTTTGCCAAACTGCAGAGATGAATGTACAATGATGCTCAAAGCTTTCCCAAAAGTCCAACCTATGCTAATGACTGATAAAACATAAGATATAGGCAAACAACAACTCATCCTAGCCTCTAGGGGTCGAGCTCATAATATTAGGAGTTGTTCCAACCAAATCTAAACTGAGAACTAGAAAGTAGGCAGTGGAACAGCTTGCCTCTAAAAACTAGGAAACTGAGTCATTCAGTTGCAAACTACCCTTTGATGGATGAATCTACCTCTATGAGTGAAAATTTAGAAAAATTACATCAAAATCCATCCTGTCACATTAAATTACATCATGAGTTTGAAAACTAGAAGGAAAAAAGTCAAACTGTGAAAAAACTAGGCGAAAAACAGAGTTTTTGACCAAAAATGAGCAAAATCCTCCAATGCGCCATGCCTGATTTCCCTATGCATAGCGCATGTTTGCAGCTGATTTTGGAGGCCTTCCTATTGTCCAAATTTGCTTTAAGTGGGCTTGTTGGAAAGGCTTGTCTGTCTACTTTCTAGCACAAGTGGAATTTTTGAATTTGGCCTCCATTTTCCCTCCAAAATTGAGTTCTCCCAAGACTGCTTCCTGTGTGTCAAAAAAGGGGCAGAAATGTCATTTTTAGGGTGTTTTTGACCTTTTTGGAAGCCCAAAACCTGTCAAAATTTCTTGGCCATTGGTGGGCATGCATATTTTTCCTTGAAAAATCCAAAAGTGCTGAGTTTTCCTCAAAAGGATTCCCCCATCAAAAGCAAGCACCATGTGGCGCGGCGAATAGAGCAGAAAAGTCTGTTTTTTGAGCCAAAAATTTCAAAATTGCAAAAAATGTCCCAAATTTTTTGAAATTTGGGCTAGGTGTCCTCCATCAAGTGCTGTGTTGGGCCAAGGAAGCCTCAGCCAAGATCTGAAGTTTATCTTGCTCTTTTTGCCTCCTCGATGCCTTCTTCAACTTGGCCTTTAAGATCTTGATTCTTGCTTTGCACACATGGTTTCTCGCCCAGTAATGGTTGCCCATGTGCCTCAACATATTTTTCTCTTTGTTGGCCTTCTCCAACATCCTTTCCCAAGTGCAAGTTTGTTCTCTCAAGCCAAGATTCCCTGTCATGTTCAATCTCTTGCTCATACCCATGATCACTGTCTCTTTCCATTATTTTCCTTTGGTTTTGAAAAATGTGGTTGTACATGGATGGTTTTGTGGATAATAGCGTGAAAATATGGTGGAGGAATGAAATGGGTAGAGTGTACGGAATAGAGTGTAAAAATGTATGTGTGAACATAGTTTAGGGATGGGAGTAAGATTTTTAGGGATGTGAGTAGGGTTTAGGGAGTGTAGGGTTTGGGATAGTGGGATTAGGGATATGGGAATTAGGGAATTTTTGGAATATGGGAATTAGGGAATGAGTGGATGAAAGTGAAGAGTGAAAGAATGAGGGAGTGATGGAGTGGACTTAGTAGCAAAGACACAAATGCAGCCCTAGACAATTGTTTTTGAGCAAATTTAGAAGGAAGTAGGGTTTGAATTCTATCACACTAAACCATCATAAATTTTAAGAAAAACCTCTTCACTAGCAATGGAAGGAATCTTAACTTACTTGCACACCATAGTTTGAGAAAATTTGGAAATTTTGGGGAAGTTTATGGTGAAATTGGGCTTGCAGCTCTATGCGCCGCGCCATAAACCCAACGCGTCGCGCCAGTGTATTTTTTACACTGTGGAGGCCGACCCAATGCGTCGTGCCACTTATATGCACCGTGCCTCTCACCCAATGTGTCGTGCCCTTGAACTTTGCCCAGTTTTCATTCAAACTTGCTCCTTATCTCCAACACGACCCTCTCCTGCTCATTTTTTCTCCTTTGAATGCAAATAAGCTTTTTGAACATGACCAATGAGTTTATATACATATAAACCCACCTTTATAATGCTTGCCTTGTAACTTACTTTTTCAACTCTGTTTTTGGGCAGTTTACTTCATTGTACCTTTGATGAACTGAATGACTTGATTTTTGTTTTCCTTGCAGGGGATGGAGCTGCTGAAGCCTGGCAAGGTGACCAGGGTTTCCATTGAAGTTATTGACATATGAGAGAACTGAAATTACATCAAATTTATACATAAAAACCTAAAATACTTATGTTTTTCCTCAAAACAGGGTTTTGAGGAAAAATACATTTCTTAGCATGCAATTATGAAATTTATTGGTACTGGAACTTTGTTCAACCTCCTCATGTGCCTGCTAACCGTTATTGGACATTTTGAAGACCTTGTTGATGAAACCATAGACCTAATGGGACTGAAAAACCTAGAAATGACTTTTGCAAACTTAAAGACAAAAAGTGACTGCAGATGATCTTGATGAATGGAAATTGGCCAGCCGGTAAAGGACATGAGGGAAAATGTACAACAAGCCACTACCGTCAGATGATCCATGCTCCTAATGGAATGCAGCTGACTGAGCGAGACACCTAATATGCAATTCAACAAGAGAATTTGATCACTGACGGAGGGATGAAGATACCGACACTAACAGGTTCATACATAGTAATTGAAGTGAGAATTATAGGACAACATGAATAAGTATGCCACTTAAGAAAATAAATAAAACATTTCTAGCATATCTAGAGATCGAAGATATGAGAAGTCATAGAAATCAAGAATTTAAAAAGTTGAAAAGGAGAATTAAGTAATTTCAATTGAAGCATGTCCATAATGTTGGTGAGGAAGAGCCCCAAGGGTTAGCTCAATTGGTTGAGTCCCCGCTTGAAAGTACTCCCAGATTGAGAGGTCACATGATCAAATCTCCTAGACGCCCGCGGGGTTAGGCCTCAGTGTTAGGCCCGACAGTAGATCCCTTCGAGAGGATTTACTGTGATATATTAAGATCGTGGATGTAGCTAGTACATGTGTGCGGGCACATAGGAACGTGAACCACTTGGGAAAAAAAAAATAAAAAAAAAAAATGTTGGTGAGGAATCAAGAATATAACTTGAAACAAAGGAAATGAAAAATGATTAGAAAAGAGACCTTAGTGTGTAGTTGCACAAACTTCTAAAAATATAGTCATTATTTAGAATTGAAAAATAAAATTAGAATAAAAACTTAGTAATTGAAGATCTAAGAAGCACACTTCTTTATGGTGAGATTGTGTAAAAAATATAATGTATAATAGTAAGGACAAGATTGATACACATGAAAAATTGGGAAGTAACATGAAAGTAAAATCCTTACCTGTGAATTATTAATAAATTCTATACAAAAATGATGGGGATTCGAGGTAGAAGGAAGTAATTAATATGAGGGAACATAGAGGAGTGACCATGCATAAAGGGGCCCAAATTCCAAAGAATTGCAAGCGATGCTAAGGGCCTAAATTTTTTTTTGACTCAAGATGAAATTAAATTATACTATGTTAATACTCTAGATAAAGCATACCAAATTTCTCTTGAAGTTGACGAAAATTTGAGTAGAAGGAAACAAAGTACTAGAGGAAGAAAAAGTCAATGCAAAGGTAAAGAGAGATTTGGATGAAGTTAAAAAGATTGTAAGAACCGAATTACACTAAGAAATTTATGGAAAGTAACAATGTTGATAGAGGCAGTGGAAGTAGTATGTTAATACATGTTACAATTGTGGTAAGCAAAAGCATAAGATGGTAGAAGATTAATTAAGTAGTTACACTAAGAAATTTATGGAAAGTAACAATGTTGATAGAGGCGGTGGAAGTAGTATGTTAATACATGTTACAATTGTGGTAAACAAAAGCATAAGATGGTAGAATGTGCTTAGAATCAAAATGATGGAAAAGGGATGAATGCAAAATGGAAAGTACAAGGTAAGTATCGTGATCTCATTATTAGTGAAGGAAGCATTAAATTACTAGTGTATAAAAAGGTAATAAAGGATTTAACATGGAAATGTGCACTCCATCCTAGGTGATAAATTATTTAACATTGAAATATGCACTCTATTTTAGAGCATATAGAGTTTAATTACTAGAAAAGGGACACTAGGTTTCTTCCTTAGTATTTGTTAAATTTTCAAATAGGAAATTTGCCATGAGTACCTATTATGTATTACTTGGTAGATCTTGATTGTATAATATGGAATTTTTTCATGATGTGATGAAAATGCTTATTAGTTTTGAGAATCTAGGAAAGAAGTTATAGATTACATTAAATGACAAAACACAATGTTGGAGATTGAAACAATAAAAAGATCATGTTTTGTTTAGTGAAAGATTTTTTTATAAGAAATAAACCATTCATAATTGTTCCCTTGAATTTTTTTTCCCAAAGATGGCTTGCGAAGAAGGAAAGAAGAAAGTGATACTAAGATATTGAAGAATTATTGAAGACATATATGAGGAGATCATCATAAGTGATAAACCAATTAGGGTACTTTAAGGGACATTTTAGATTAGATTGACTTGATACCTAGATTAAGCATTCTTAACAATTTTCCATATAAAATGACACCACTAGAAATTTAACAGATTAATAAACTCTAAGAAGTGAATAGACAACTTCAAGATTTGGTAGATATATACCTAATCAGATAAAGTTTAGGTCTTTTTGATGTACTTGTAGTACTAGCACTAAAAAAGGGTCCAGACTAAGAGTGTATGCAAATTATACATTTACAAATGAGATGATAGTTTGAGTAGAGTAAGATATATTTTAAAAAAATTGAGTGGGTTTAACCATATTATGAGTAGAACTGGGAATTAATGGAAGACAACGTTCAAGGAAAGGTTGGTTATACAAAGGGCTTTTTATGTTATTTGATATCCTCATTAGATTAATATATAAGGCAATAAAACCACTTATATAAATACTTGGTATCTTCATTAGTTTGATGAATTGTGTAATAAAACCATTCATGGATTATGTGTAGCTATTTAAAGTGATGATATTTTGTTTTTATGTATTTGCAACAAGAATTAAGATAGTGGATACTTAGTAAAACATGGTAGATTGAAACTGTCATTTTGAAAGTTGAAAATGAAAAGAACTATTTTGGGTTTTTTAGATAAATTTGTGGTTGTTTAAACTAATGAAATAATTATTTGAGTGGAATTCACCATATTAGGAAAAGGAAATGAAAGACCGAAAGGTTGGTTGGTTGTTGAAAGGAGTTCTCATGTCATTTGATTTGAATTGAAAAATATATTTGTAATGAATAAGACAATAAAACCATTTTTAAATAAATAGTATTTGATTTGAATTGGAAAATATATTTGTAATGAATAAGACAATAAAACCATTTTTAAATAAATAGTATTTTCATTAGGTTGATGATGATTGATGTAATATGAATATTGGTTGGTTGTTGAAAGGAGTTCTTGCGTCATTTGATTTGAATTGAAAAATATATTTGTAGTGAATAAGATAATAAACCCATTTAAATATTTGTAAGAAATAAGACAATAAAACCATTTTTAAATAAATAATATTTTCATGATGACTGATGTAATAAAAATATTCTTAAATTGATGATTACTAATGTAATAAAACTATTCTTATATTGATGATTACTAATGTAATAAAACTATTCTTAAATTGCAATACAATAATACTAAAAAAATTTAAATTAGTCATTTTAACAAGATCCAATGCAATGAATGCACTGAGTACTAAAAAGAATATTAAATATATATATATATATATATATATATATATATATATATATATATATATATATTCATTTTAACAAGATTCAATGCCATGAATGCAATGAGTACTAAAGGAATTATTAAAAAATTGGAATGCAATGAGTACTAAAAAGAATATTAAAATTAAACAAAAATTAGTCATTTTAATTTGTTCTTTTTTATTACGAATTTGTTAGTTCCCATGCCACATATAAATAGAACAATCCTTATAATTTTTATCTCTATTGACAAGATGCAATGAGTACTAAAAAAGACTAATAAAATTAAACAAAAATTGCAATGCAATGCAATGAGTAATAAAAGAAAGACTATTAAAATTAAACAAAAATTAGTCATTTTATTCTGTTCTATTTGATTACGAATTCGTTAGTTCCCACGCCACATATGAACAAAACATTCCTTATAATGCCTAATGCATCTTTATCTCCTACCACATCTGTCAATATCGTCAGGTGTTGAACTTGCTTTCATAAAAGCAACTTAGCATGCAAAATATTGGTGAATTATTGTTAGTCATCAAATACCAGGGCTCATGCTCAACTTATTGCAATTCAAGTGCAGTACATACAGTGAACTTGGCCATTAAATCGTCATAAACATTTCCTCCTGAAGCAAAATATTACACCCATTAGCCGTAGTCAAACCAACTACGAATTTTTTTTTTATATAAATCTAAGAGAACTAAACATACATAATAAGCAATGACTTCACCTGTAAACTCTGTATATTTTAAGTACAAAGATATTTAGGTTATGAAATCTTATTTTTATAAGTACCGTGTGTACCTTGTGTGAAATCAGGAAGTGATTGTGAGATGTGTACGATTTACTCGTAATCCAAAACTTACCTTTTTGAAAAAAAAAATTATCACCTTTAACGATGACCTGAACTCATACCATACCTCGCATGACTATTATATTAAATCACCACCATAATCGTCGCCCTTCACCAATGATCATTGTTGCTTGTACTTGAGCCAATCTGTATCACATTTGTCCCAAGGTTGTGATTTTAATGATGGAGCGTGACTGTTGGAGGGTGGCCGATGTAGCGGCAGGCGGATAGCTCATCTATAACAATTCTTTTTGAAAAAGCCTCTGAATTATTTCCATGTGATCCTTCTAAGTTTTAGATAGAAGTTAAGTGAATTTAAACGGAGGATGGCGCCTGTGAGGATCGAACCTTGGTCCGTAAAAGAGGTAGAGAAAACAGTCGAGTACAGGAACAATCTTGAAATATTGCAGGAATCCGGGTTCCTCCCGTTTCTGCTAAAATTCAATGGACTTGACTTGGTTGTGGCACTAGAAATTGCTCGAACTTTTGATGGGAGTCGAACCAAGGTGGGATTTCTAGAATTTGAAGTTACAGAGAAGTCCATATCACAGGCCACGAGATTAGTAGCAATAGGAGAGTAGTGGTTTAAAAATGAAAACCTCGAGAAGAAACTGTGGCACTTGTTCGTGGTTAACATAAAACAAAAGGTGGATTGGAAGAAAGGATTGCAGTGTAACACCATGCTAGGGAAATGGAAGGAGTTGTTGTACATATTATAGAAATTCCTCACTTGCGATGGTCGCTACTCACTTACCTTTCGGTACCATATTCGATTGTTGCTAAGAATACAGAGCTAACAGAGGAAGTGAAGGAACATAAACGACAAGTGAATAATAAGACAATGAAAGCATGGATTAACATACAAATACAGGATTGAAGGAAGGCTTCCTTGTTTTGTTTTTTTGCAGCAGGTAAAGGTTGTCTGAGGACACACAACAAGATAGGGATGAGAGGATGTTGGTAGGATAAATTGCTTTATTTTTTACTTGTATCCTACTTTAAACACATGGCCTAAAAAACTCTGTATCAACTTTGGAACCATTCATTCTTGCATTTTTTCCAGAATCGTGCCCATTGCTACACTCTCTTTATATTTTCATATTTAAGGCTTGTCATGGACTTAATTATTTATTTATTGATTTTATACCTTTAAATTATCTTTGCAACTAATATTTCTTCTTTCCTAAAGTATTTGATGAACAACGTATTAATCATTGTGGTAGAATGGACGAGTGCAGGTAGGATTCCTGCAACAGTTGGCGGTTCATGCACTCCCGTGGCAGCTCACTATCTATGCGAATATTTCGTTAAAGATAATTTGATCTCAAGTTGGGCTCGGAGTGGGAGAGAAACCAATGGATATTAAAGATTAGGACTCCGACCATATGCCTTAGATTAGCATTTTGTAATAGTCTAAAGACTTTGTTTAAATCGTTGTTATATTTTTGTTACGGCCATAGGCCTAAGGGTTGTATATAATGTAGAACTCTAATAAGAAGTAATTAGCGATGCTATAGTAATTTTGGTGAATTGTAATTCTTCTCATATCGCCCTCTTTCTGGGCTGGATTCGATCTCATGATGTACATTTGTTTATTCGGAATATAATACAAAGGACTTTGCCATGTTGTTTTATTTATGCGTTTCAATCTTATGGTGATGTGTTGTTGAGAGGTTGAGTTTCCAGATTTCGTAATAGGGAAATGATCTGGTTGGCTAGGGCCCAGCCAACATAGCTTATTCTCCCTTCATTAAAGGTGTGTTAATTTAATTCAAATGCAAAGTGTGAATTAATTAATTATTTCGATTCTTTCACCAATAACAGGTTCAATTTCATTTGTAATTATTGTGTGATGGATCTGTGGTGTGCAAGGTTAGTTGAGTTTGATTTTAACTTGTATAAATTTTTCCTTTTGGTGCTTGAATTATTTCTGTGAGAATAGTGTAAGTACGCTGCCTGTACAAGTGCATTCTTAATTGAAGTCGATTTCTTTGATTCATTTCCGCAAGTCTTTTTGCTTCTTTTCTTTTGTAAGATCTTGATGTGTTTATGCAATTGAGTGTTTATTTCTAAAACATAAGCATTCTTAATATCATGAGTTTAGACTTAAGAGTTAATTGTGCTTTGATGAATATGGAATAAATGTTGTTCTAACATAAGGACCTATGCTTGCACTTTCGAGGAAAGGATTGAATTTTATGTTAAATTATCAAATGAACATTTTGAGTTAAAACGATTAAAAAGATCTGATTCATATGAAAAATCATCACAAGAACAAGCATGTTGTCACAATCAGATGAATTCTTTAATTGTATGAAAGAGTTTCTTGTTTTAATAAATATTTACTTTGACTTTTGAAATCATTTATTGTTTTCAGTTTAAAGTTTAGTTGAAGCATCTTTCTGCTTGTGAAAGTTATTTTTAGAGTTTTGTTCACTTTGCAATTTATCTCCCTAGTTAACACGTTTTTTAATTTCTGAAAGTAATCTGAAAACTTGGTGTAGGGACACTAGTTCTCTGGTTCAGGAACCTCTGTTCCGGTACATGAACCGATATCTTGGTACAAGAACGGAGTGCTTTAGTCCAAAGACTTAGAGCTCCTATATGAAGGTTAAAATATTCAGTACAGGTACAGAACATACTTTCATCATATAAACTTCATTCCAGTATAGGCACATTGTTCTGGTACAAGAACATTATTGAAGTACATGAATGACAGTTTAGAGCAGGAAGTAAAATCTTTAAATAAGACAAACACCTTTAATAGTCCAACTATTATTCTATCATATAACCATATTGAAGATAATCATAAATATTCATTTCATCAATTAAGATTGTTTACAAAAACTTGAGAGTTCCTTGCAAATTACTTTCTTTCATATTTCGACACTAGAATTTCTTTGGTATTATTTTCCGTTTGATCATTATTTTTTATTCTGCAATATTGTAATTAAATAAGTAGGAATAGAACTAGGAAAGGTTCATATCATTTCTGGCATTTCTTCTGCTTTGCCTCTAATTTTTACAAAACTCCTGGGTTGACAATTAAGCGTTGAAGGAGTCTATTGAAACACAATTCCTACACCCAACAAGTAGAGCAGGATATATTACAATAATAATTTGAGGAGTGTGTTTCACCATATTAGGATTAGAAAAGGGAATAAATGGAAGGCAAAAAATGGAATAAATGGAAGACAATGTTCAAGGAAAGGTTGGTTGTACAAAGGGCTTCTTATGTCATTTGATATTATTTTAAAAATATATTTGATATCTTCATTAGGTTAATAAATGAGGTAATAAAACCATTCTTAAATAAGCACTTGGTATCTTCATTAGTGTGATGAATGATGTAATAAAACCATTCATCAATAATGTGTAGTTGTTTAAATTGATGATATTTTGTTTTTATGTATTTGCAACAAGTATTGAGATAGTAGACTCTTAGTAAAACATGGTGTATTGAAAATTTGTCATTTTTAAAGTTGAAAATGAAAAGCATCATTTTAGTATTTTTAGATAAATTTGTGGTTGTTTAAACTAATGAAATCAAATTGATTTGAGGAGTAGGTTTCACCATATTAGGATTAGAAAAAAGAATAAATGGAAGACAACATTCAAGGAAAGGTTGGTTGTTGAAAAGAGTTCTTATGTTATTTGATTTGAATTGAAAAATATATTGGACATTTCATTAAGTTAATGAATAAGACTTTAAAACCATTTTTAGATAAATAGTATTTTCATTAAGTTGATGACGACTCATGTAATAAAACTATTCATAGGTTGATGATGACTAATGTAATAAAATTATTCTTAAATAATGTCTAGTTATTTAAACTCATAATATTTTGTTTAGGTTGATGATGACTAATGTAATAAAACTATTTTTAGATAATGTGTACTTGTTTAAGCTCATAATATTTTGTTTTTAATGTGTAGTTGTTTAAATTCATGATATATTTTTTATTAATATGTAATTGTTGAAACTCTTGATATTTTGTTTTGTTTTTAATGTATAGTTGCTTAAAATCATAATTTTTTTTCTAAATATTTGCAACTAGTAGCCAATTAATAAATTAGGAAACCTTTGTTTTTAAATATTTGCAATTAGTAAATTGGAAAACTGTCATTTAAAAAGTTAACAATGAACAACAATTTTAACCTAAAATAATTGAAAATAACAACTACTGTAACCTAAAATTTCCAATATAAAATAAGAATTTCAAAATATTTCTTACTTTTCTGTCCTGCGAAATTTGAGTTTTCATCATCAATTGATTCTTATAAATATAAATAAGATTTAGGTTTTCTAGTAAAATAACTAGTTATATCTTTTAAAATATAAAACCAAAAATTTCAAAACAAATTTTCTTCATCAATAAAACCAACCATAGCCTCGTACACCTTTTGCGTTGGATAAACGGCATCCCAAAACACATCTGTAGAGACATCGGATGAAGGGAGCAATGTCATTACACAGCCCAGCCCCGTCAATTCTGTTCCACAACTGCTATTCCAAATGTTTGAGATCCACATTAACACACTATTCCATATGTCTCAAAATTTGTCGATCAATATATACAAGGGATAAGCTATCGTCTATGTTGGAAATTAATTTCAACTGCAAATCTGAACAGCAAGACACCAAGTTTCAAATTTTTCTAAGACATCAAGTTTCAAATTTTTGATTTAACGAGAACAGCAAAGTTTTGATCTATTTTTACACTCAACCGTGTTGAAATGTTACTTTCAACAGTCATGTGCAGAGCTGCTATCCAATTTTGATTACCAGGTTTATGTCCTCCAGCCGCTTTCCAAATGAAGTGAACAGTCATTTTCAGTTTTGTTTAAATCGGCGCAGTCCTCTGCGTTTTGAAAAACAAAGTCTTTTTTTGTGTGTTTGGGACAGTCTATGTTTTTGGGCAAAAAAGAGTATCTTGGGGAAACAACACAGAGAAAGTTTTCCTTCCGTGAAAAGCATAAGGGCAAAATCACTCTTAGAGATTGTCCACTCAAATTTGTGTGGACCGATGCAAACTCCATCACTTGCTAGCAGCCATTACATGCTAACATTTATTGATGATTTTACGAGAAAAACTTGGGTTTACTTTTTGAAAAACAAAAGTGAAGTGTTTGAAAGATTCTGCAATTTCAAAGCACTTGTGGAAAACCAAAGTGGGATGCATATCAAAGTCCTAAGGACTTATAGAGGAGGTGAGTATATCTCTAAAGATTTTCTACGTTTTTGTAGAGAAAATGGAATCCATAAGCAGTTTACAACTAGATATACTCCGCAGCAAAATGGAGTTGCCGAAAGGAAGAATAGAACCATAATGAACATGGTAAAGAGTATGTTAAAGGCAAAGAGTATGATTATTAAGTTGAAGCTGTACATTGTGCAGCATAAATTTTGAATAGGTGCCCTACAAAAGCAGTTATGAACAAAGTGCCGGAAGAGGCATGGAGTGGCACAAAGCAAGGTGTCACACACATGAAAGTTTTTGGATGTGTGGCTTATGCATACATTCCGGATCAGCTAAGGAAGAAGTTAGACAGCAAGGGGGAGAAATTTATTTTTATTGGATACAGTGAAGAATCCAAAACTTATAGGTTGTATAACCCATCCACCAAGAAGTTTATTGTAAGCAGAGATGTTCAGTTCATTGAGGAGGAAGTTTGGGATGGAAGCATAGAGAAAACAGTGAATGTTAAACATTGTTTATCTCATGATGAAAATGATGATGAGTTGGCTGAAATACATTCCCAAACAACAGCACCAACACAAGGACAGCAAAAGACATCCTTGAGGAGATATGAAAGTGCTTCTCCAAGCACACCACAAGAAGGAAATTCAAGTGCTTCTTCAAGCATTTGTACACCTATTGAAAGAGGTAAGAAGTTCAGAAATTTGAATGACATTTATGAACAAGAGGCAGCAAATGAAGGTATAAATTCTTTGTTTGCTTTATATTGTCATGTTGATGACCCTATCCACTTTGAAGAAGCTATTAAAGATATGAAATGGATAGAAGCTATGGATGAGGAGATTAACGCCATAGAAAGAAACAAGACATGGGATTTGGTTGAACTCCCAAAAGGTAAAGATGTCATTGGAGTTAAATGGGTCTATAAGACCAAGAGTAATGCTAAAGGAAAAATAGAGAGACACAAGGCAAGACTTGTTGTGAAAGGATATAAACAGAAGCATGGGATAGATTATGAGGAAACTTTCGCACCGGTTGCTAGAATGGAAACTGTGAGAGCAGTGTTGTCCATAGCAACACAAAACAAGTGGAAAGTTTACCAAATGGACGTGAAGTCAGCATTCTTAAATGGAGTGTTAATGGAAAAGGTTTACATTGAACAACCTCTCGACTACGAAAAGAAAGGCCAAGAGCACAAAGTGTGCAAGTTGAAGAAAGCTCTTTATGGGCTAAAGCAAGCACCAAGAGCGTGGTACAGTAGGATAGATTCCTATCTGCTGGAAAATGGATTTGAAAAGTGTGAGGGAGAACCCACCCTCTACATCAAAGAAAAGGATGGTAAAATATTGATTGTGGTTTTATATGTTGATGATGTTATTTTCACAGGTAATGATAATTACCTTATTGAAAATTTTAAGACAGTCATGAAAGAAGAATATGAAATGACTGACATGGGTTTGTTGAGATACTTTTTAGGAATAGAAGTAGAACAAGATGAAAATGGGATTTTTATCTCACAGGCAAAATATGTTAATGAAGTGCTGAAAAGATTTAATATGTAGGAAAGCAAAGCAACAATCACTCCCACAATGGTGGGATTAAAACTCAACAGAGAGGACAGCAGCAAGGATTTCGATCCTAGTTTGTACAAGAGCATAGTTGGCAGCCTCGTGTATTTGACTGCAACTAGGCCCGATATAATGCATGTTGTTAGTTTGATTTCCAGATTCATGGAGAAGCCAAAAGATGCACATTGGCAGACAGGGAAGAGAATTCTGAGGTATGTTAAAGGTACTAAAAGGTTTGGTATTTTATATACTGTTTCAGAATGTTCAGATTTAATAGGATACACTGACAGTGATTGGGCTGAAAGTGTAGATGATCGGAAGAGCACTTCTGGTTATGTTTTTCACATGGGGTCATGAGCCATTTCATGGGCTTCTAAAAAGCAGCCCATTGTAACATTGTCTACAGCAGAGGCCGAACATGTGGCAGCTACAGCAACAGTGTGCCAAGCAATTTGGATGAGGAGGATGTTAAGAAGTTTGTGCCAAGAGCAAGCAAAAGGAACAGTGATTTTTTGTGACAATAGCTCAGCTATTGCATTATCTAAGAGTTATGTGTTTCACAAGAGAACGAAACACATTGACACAAAGTTTCATTACATCAGAGAATTGGTAAACAATGGAGAAATTGTTTTGAAACACTGCAGAACTCAAGGGCAGTTTGCAAACATTCTGACCAAGCCATTGGGACAAAAGAGTTTTCAGTTTTTGAGAAAATGCCTGGGTATGACTGATAACCCCGCAGTTGAAAGTAAAGAGGAGTGTTGAAATGTTACTTTCAACAGTCCTATGCAGAGCCGCTTTCCAATTTTGATTTCCAGGTTTATGTCCTCTAGCCGTTTTCCAAATGAAGTGAACAGTCAATTTCACTTTTGTTTAAATCGGCACAGTCCTCTGCGTTTTGAAAAACAGAGTCTTTTTTTTATGTGTTCGAGACAGTCTCTGTTTTGGGCAAAACAGAGTACTTTTGTTTTAAAACACAGTGAACAAATATTTTTATGAATGCGGGCGTTTATTTTTTATAAACCCCGTGGTCCCCATAGGTACAGTGTCTTGTCGATGTTGGGGGGTCCGACATGTTCAACGCAATCGGAAGTATCACATATATATATATACCACAGTCATTTTAAATCGCCCTCCACATAAGCCAAGGTCTGCGGGTCCACAAGACCACGCGGCAGTTTAATATACAGTCGCAAGTTCACAATCGGGAACACGTTGTTGTATGGTCTGATTGCAATATGCAATGGCGTACCCAATCCATTCTTATATAGTATAGTTTATGTTTTGGTCTCGAGTCCGATCCTCAATCGGAATTGGAAGTCCGATGTTTGAACCCCTTTGATTTGTTTAAATCACGGACCCGATCCACCTTATAAGCAGCAGTTAAATGGTTCACCGCGTCCGTTTTATAATCGGCCATCGGAACTTTTGGTTGGTCGTTTGTTTTGTTTAAAGTCACGGACCCGATGGTGTTATAAAGCAGAGTTAATAGTTGGCCTTCGCGTTACAAATGGCGCTTGCGATAGCAGGGCCATTTCGGACCCGAAAAGTTTATATGGTGGATTTAAGTTTTCATCGCGTGCACAAAACCTGGGATGACGCCATACCAATTTGTGACGCAAAATGGCTCGATGTAATTTGGTTCATAGTTCTCTCAAGTCCGGCGTTCATCGCGTGATCAAAGTTTTGTGTCAAAGGTTTATTGTATTGTTTTAATGTTTTACATTGTAATGTTTGAACATATATGCGAAATGTAAGTGGGCCCGAAGGTCTTTCAAACATCATATAGTTTAGTTTTAATTTTGTTATTATATGCGCGCAAATTCCAACAAACCGCGCATTAAATTTCTGAGTTTGAATCCCTGCATCAGCAACATAGCCACAACCATCTCCTGATTGTCTGCACCAGGTTACCTCCCACTGTAACATCAGTCACCTAACTGCATTTGAAAATAAGCGCGAAAGGACAGTTTTTGAATTTTTAAAGTTTTAGGTCACAGAATTTTATAATATATGTAATAGACAGTAGTATTATGTTAGGTTGTTGAGTGCTGTGTATGCAGACGCAGAGAGATAGAGACTGTGTGAAAAATAGTGAAGACAGAGACAGAGCAGAAAACAGAGAAAGCTTGAAGCGCTGTGTTTTGTAGCAGCAAAGCAACTCTGTGTGTTGCAGCAACTGACTCTGTGTGTGTAGCAGTGAAGGACGATGTGTGTGTAGTAGCAACAGAGATTGCGTATTGCCACAACAAAAAATGAGTGTTGCCGCAACAGAGACTGGGTGTAGCAGCAACTAAAAACTGTGTGAAGACAGCAAATAAAAAACACAGTGAGGAGTATTTTTTATTGAATCCAAAACTGTTGTTCTGATGAAATATTGTATTTTCTAATAATCAGTTTTAATGGTTAATGAAATAGAGTTTTACTCCATCTCTCTATCCACATCTCTATTATTAAATCACTGTGTTGAGTTGAGGAAATTTTATTTCCTTTATGTGTTAGGAATATTAAAAAATTCCAACAACCTAGTGTGTTTTCAATATCAATTAAAAAGGGCCACATTCTAAACAACATACCCAATGGCAGAAAGCACTTAATAGATATCCCCTAAACAAAGCTTGAGATCAAAGAGGATGCATCAAGCTCGCCAAAACTGATTTTAGTTTTTCATTGAAACTAACGACCACCTGGTTCTGTTCAGTTTTCCCGATCCTTCTGTTTATGAATTGCCTTAGATTTAAAGTTCTCGCTACAACCAGGAAACCCAACGAGACATAGTTTGAGGGCACCATCTCTGCATATCTCGTGCTCGTGTCACAAGATGCAATACAATGAGTACTAAGAGACTGTTAAAATTAAACAAAATGCAATGCAATGCAACGAGTACTAAAAAGACTATTAAAATTAAACAAAAATTAGTCGTTATAATTTGTTCTATTAACAATAGTTTGTTGTTGCCCTCATATATCTCCTGCCAAATTGGTGCTCTGAGGGTTAAGTGAACTCTTTAAGTTTTATATAAATTGATCATTTCGTAGTTAGTTGTAATTTTACATTTTACAGTACATGATTCATGCATCATACACAGCATACTCTTATTTTGTGCAGAGAACCCCAAAATATTAAAATAATATTTCAAAAAGGAACACAGCTGATTTGAACTGAAAAGCACAAAAAAGAGTGCTTGAAAAATACCCTGGACCTGAATGAAATTGTTGGTTTCATTAAGTAGAAACCCCAGATGTTGCTCAATTTTCATTTGTGCCAATCGAATTAGTAGACCATAGTAGTTGATTACAACATAGGAACAGAGCATTTCATATAATGCCTGATGCCTTGAAGTGCTGAACTTGCTTTCATAAAGGCAACGCAACATGAAAAAAATTGGTGAACTGTTGTTCGCCATCAAATACCAGGGCTGATGCTCAAAATATGGCAATTTAAGTTTAGTACATCCAGTGAACTTGGTCATGAAATCGTCATACACATTTCCTCCTGAATCAAAGCTTACACCCATTAGCCTTAGCCAAACCAACTAAGATATTTTTTTTATATATAAAGCTAAGAGAACTAAAGCTACATGATAAGCAGTGACTTCACCTGTAGAGTCCCTAAGTGCAAGCCTGAGCTTCATGCTGAATGACTTGAATCTGAACTTATACATCGATATGAAGCTAGAACATGCACAAACCAGAGATCATCCTCAGCATTAGGAAATCACAAGAGAATGAAACACAACAGAACAGGGTATCAAAACGCAAAAGCGTGGACCTGGACTCTGGAAAAAAAGTTGAAATAACTGCACATGGATATTTGTTAAATACCCAAACTAATTCCCAGTTAGATATCCCTAAAATATCGGAAGTGGAAGCAACTGGTCTGAAGTTGATGTATTACATTTCAGGAGGAAATCTACCGCCATGTAGACACCTTTAAACTTTTAAATTCCCAAAGAAATTCCGAACCTAAAACATCTCCAAACTGGAAGCACTTAGGCCAATTAATATTGACATTTGTTGAATGTCCAAAGAAACCAGAAGCAGAACGTCTCCAAAGTGGAAGACTGTGACGAGCTGAAATTGATATTTTTGAAATCTACCAGCATGTTGACCCTTTGGAGAGGCGTTGTCCACTTTTGAGAGGCGATGTCCAACCATTTTACGTTTTGAAGTTTTTTTTCTTCTGAAATTGGCAAAACAATTATTGTCTGATAAAAATGGACTTTTACGTGCACATTTAGTTTGTGCAGATTTTCCTGGAAAAAGCCATTGTGCAAGGTTACTTGTGAGTCTGACAAATTAAAGACCTCCAGAGCATACAACAGTGACACTGAGGTCATTGGAAATCTCCCAAAGAAAACATTCAGAAGCGGCATTGGAAGCACCTGATTAGTTGTTGATATTTTGGACATATAACATCATCTTGAGAAATTTCCCAAATGAATCAGAAGCTTAATCTCCGGACTGGTACTAACTAAAAAGAAGAAATCTTGGACATCTTTTGAATCTAAAAAGAAATTTGAAAGCCAAAGCGTCTCCGGCGCTATATTGAAACCACGTGGCAACGAAGCACCAGGAAACTCAATGGAAATGGAGACGTTGGTTAACAAATCTCCAAATATATTAGGAATCGGAAGAGTTTCGAAATGAAGAATCTCCAAACCTGACAACTCGATGGAAGCACCTGATAACTTCATGGAAATGGAGACATTTGTTAAATCACCAAAGAAAATTGAAAGTGGAAGCCTCTCCAAACTAGAAGCACCTGATAAGTTGATATTGACATTTTGGAATTCTACTGCCATGCCGACATCTCTTAAATTTCCAAAAAAATTTGGAAACTGGAGCATCTCCAAACTGGAAGCACCTAAGAAGTGTATGCTCACATTTTGTAAATCTCCAAAAAAATTTGGATGTGGAAGCGTCTCCAAACTAGAAGCACCTGACAAGTTGATGTTGACATTTTGGAAATCTACCAGAATGCTGGTATCTGTTAAATTTCCCAAAAAATTTGGAAGCAGAAGTGTCGTCTTCAAACTGGAAGCTCCTGACAACTTAATGGAAATGGAAACTTCTGTTAAATCTCCACAAAATTTGGGGGGCGGAAGCGTCTCTATACTAGAAGCACCTGGCAAGTTGATGTTGGCATTTTGGAAATCTACCACCACACAAACCTTTCTTAAATTTCCAAAGAATGTCGGAAGCGGAAGCCTCTCCAGACTGGAAGCACCTGACAGCTTGATGAAGACTTCTGTTAAATCACCCCAAAAATTTGGAAACGGGAGCATCTCCAAACTGGAAGCACCTAACAACTGTATGCTCACATTTTTTAAATCACCAAAAAAATTTGGATGTGGAAGCGTCTCCAAACTAGAAGCACCTGACAAGTTGATGTTGACATTTTGGAAATCTACCAGCATATTGGTATCTGTTAAATTTCCCAAAAAATTTGGAAGCAGAAGCGGCGTCTTCAAACTGGAAGCCCCTGACAACTTAATCGATAGGGAGACATCTGTTAAATCTCCCAAAAAAATGGGACGCGGAAACGTCTCCAAACTAGAAACAGCTGACAGGTCAATTATGACGCTTGTTAAATTTCCAAAAGTTAGTGTCTTCAAATTAGAAGGACCTGACAATTTGATGCTGGCATTTGTTAAATTTCCAAAAGGAAGTGTGTTCAAACTGGAAAGACCTGATAAATAGATGTTAATATATGCTAAATCTCCACAAAAATTGAGAAGCGTCTTCAAACTGGAAGCACCTGACAATTCGAAATGCTGGAGATTCGTTAAATTTCCAAAAAAAATAGGAAGCGTCTCCCAACTGGAAACACCAGACAATTCGAAGTGCTGGAGATTTATTAAATTTCCAAATGAATTCGGGAGCAGCTCCAACATAGAAGCATCTAACAAAGTGAAGTGCAGGAGATTTGTTAAATTTCCAAAAAAGCTCGGAAACTTCTCCCAACTGGAAGCACCTGACATTTCGAAGTGCTGGAGAATTCTTAAATTTCCAAAAGAACTCGGAAGAGTTTGGAACCTGGAAGCATTTAACAAAGTGAAGTGCTGAAGATTTGCTAGATTTCCAAAAAAATTCGGAAGCGTCTCCCAACTAGAAGCACCTGACAATTCGAAGTGCTGGAGATTTGTTAGATTTCCAAAAGAATTCGGGAGCGTCATTAGACTGGAAGCCCGATTCAAATTTATGTGCTGAAGGTTTGTCAGCTTTCCAAAGGACTCAGGAAGCGACACCATCTCTGAACAGTTTTGTAGGATCAAGCATTTCAACGAGTGCAGATTGCAAAATTCCTCCGGCAATCTTTTGAGTGGGAGGATCTGACCTTCATGACCCACAATTATCTTTTCAAGGCGGGTCAGGTGACCTATGGAAGTCGGAAAGTGTGAAAGAGGAGAAAATATATTTAGCTCTCTTAGTTGGAGCGGCACCTGCAATGTTCACATTTCAAGAAAAGATACTTAGTTTTTGCAGCTGAAGAAGCTCCTGCAATGTTCACATTTCAACTATAAGAATGTTGAATTTACTTTCCGCCGTGCTCTGTACAGGAGGCAGCCACCTTCTATTTCTGTTTTGCAGGACACAGTAGCCGCTTGCCATTTTTGAATGTGCAGGAGTTTAAAAAATTGAAGGACAGTGGTCCCAAACCATAAGTCAACCTCCGGACCTGAATTTTATTAAGCCAGATTGAAAGAAAATCCCGCATCACACTTTTCTCCGTACAAGTCGCTGAAAATCGGACCCGGGGAAACTTATAGGGCGGATTTAATAAAAATCCCGCATCACAAATTGATGACGTCAGCAATCACCTTTTGGCACGCGGAATTTTTATGAAAAATGGTTAATTCTTGCTTAGCGTCCGGTTCAATTGGTCAAAGCTTGTTTTAATGTTTGTTTTAAAAAAAAGGGTCGTGCAGAGTTTTTTTTTTTTTGTAAGTTTTATTTTTACACACAGCAGTGTAAAAATTTGATGTGCACAGTAGTGTAACAGATTTTTTTTGAAGTGCACAGCAGTGCTTTCATTTTTGAAGAGACAGAGTATTTTTCCAGAGTTGTTTTGCACTGTGTTTTGAAGCAGTCAAAGTTTTTTTTTGTATTCCCTCAAGCAGAGGTGATTTTGTAACCAAGTTTTTGAAGTTTAATGAAATAGTTTCTACAGTGAAAACTCTGTCTCCAGTGAGAATTTTTTTTATATTTTCTCTGTGTTGAAGAGGGAGAATTTTATTCTCCATTGTTGTTCTGGAATGTTAAATATTCCAACATGGTATCGGAGCTAGTCCAGGCTCTTTGAAGATCAAAGAAGCTAAAGGAAAGGAGTTCTTTGTTGCAGCAGCTTCTCCAGCAGTGTGAAGACTCAGCCAAAGAATCCAAAAGTATTTCTCTATACAGTTTTTGAGTCACTGTTGCAGAACAGTGAGCTGTTTTACATACACAGTCAAGTTTTTTTTAATCATAGTTAAGAGTGCAGAATGGCTGGAGCCAGCACTGGTATGGGTATGGGAAATGTCCATCTCCCAATGTTTAATGGGAAAAATTATGACTACCGGTCAATAACTATGAGAGCTCTATTTGTCTCCCAAGACTTATGGGAATTTGTTGAGGATGGCTTTGAAGAGCCAGCAAATGAAGAAGAGTTTGAAGATTTAACTCAGGCAGAAAGAGAGTTGCTAAAGAGCAATAGGAAGAAAGACTCCAAGGCTCTCTTCTTATTGTATCAGGCAGTGCATGAGAGTGTGTTTCCAAGGATAGCAGCAGCCAAGAGATCCAGAGAAGCATGGGAAACTCTCAAGATAGCCTATCAAGGCATGGAAAAATTGAAGACAGCAAAACTTCAGTTGCTGAGGAGAGAATTTGAGACTCTCTGTATGAAAGAGTCAGATACTATTGACTCATTCTTCACTCATGTGATTGGAATGGTCACACAAATAAGATCTCATGGAGAGACTCTTGAAGAGAAGAGGATTGTGGAAAAACTCTTGAGGAGTCTACCCTCAAGATTCGATGTGATTGTCTCCACCATAGAGGAGACTAAGGATCTCACAAAGTTCACAGTGGATGAGCTACATGCATCACTGATGACTCATGAGCAGAGATTGGGTAGAAGTGAAAACTCATCTCTGGAACATGCCTTTAAGACCCAGATGTCTTTTGGAAGAGGAAGAGGGCAAGGAAGAGGAAACAAAAGAGGAAGAGGCAGAAGCCAAAACAGAGGTGGAATGAACAGTCCAGCAAATTCTCAAGGAAGGGGCAACAATCCAAATCAGCTACAAGGCCAGGGTAGCAGCCAGCAGAGTGGTCAGCAGAATGCTCAAGGACAGAGGTATGATAAGTCCAATGTCCAATGTCACTATTGTAAAAAATATGGTCATTATGCTAATGAATGTAGAAAGAAGCAACATGATATGGGAAATAGAACTAGTGCAAATTTCACTAGAGAAAATATCAGCCAAGATAATTTGTTTTTGGCTTGTAATATGGCTGAAGAAAAGAATGAGGATCTATGGTTTCTAGACTCCGGTTGCAGTAACCATATGACAGGAAACTTAGCAATGTTTTCTATGTTAGATGAGAGTGTGAACTCACAAGTCACACTAGGGACTGATAGTAAAGTGTCTGTTATGGGAAAAGGGAATGTAAATGTTCTGACAAGGAAAGGTGCAAAGAAATCCATAGCAGATGTCTATTATGTTCCAGGAATGAAGTGTAACCTCTTAAGTATTGGACAGCTTGTTCAAAAGGGGTACAATGTATTTTTTGAGGATGATGTTTGTACCATTATGGACAAACCTCCCAGCAAACAATGTATTGCTAAAGTGAAGATGACAAGGAACAGAATGTTCCCTCTTAGAATGAGAGCAGATCTGAAAAATGAAGAAAAGATAGCAGCAGTGGCAAAAGAGGCTATTCAAAGCGAACCAAAAGATGAAAATTGGTTGTGACACTTGAGATTTGGACATCTCAACTTTGGAGGTCTAAATTTGTTAAATAGAAAAGGAATGGTAAAAGGTTTACCATTGATAGAGAAGCCGGACAGCCTTTGTGAAGGTTGTATTCTTGGGAAACAACACAGAGAAAGTTTTCCTTCCGGGAAAAGCATAAGGGCAAAGGCACCCTTAGAAATTGTCCACTCAGATTTGTGTGGACCGATGCAAACTCCATCGCTTGCTAGCAGCCACTACATGTTAACATTCATAGATGATTTTACAAGAAAAACTTGGGTTTACTTTTTGAAAAATAAAAGTGAAGTGTTTGAAAATTTTTGCAATTTCAAAGCACTTGTGGAAAACCAGAGTGGGCTGCACATCAAAGTTCTAAGGACTGATAGAGGAGGTGAGTATATCTCTAAAGATTTTCTACGTTTTTGTAGAGAAAATGGTATTCAAAAGCAGTTTACAACTAGATATACTCCGCAACAAAATGGAGTAGCCGAAAGGAAGAATAGAACCATAATGGACATGGTGAGGAGTATGTTAAAGGCAAAACATTTGCCTAATGATTATTGGGCTGAAGCTGTACATTGTGCAGCATACATTTTGAATAGGTGCCCTACAAAAGCAATGATGAACAAAGTGCCGGAAGAGGCATGGAGTGGCACAAAACAAGGTGTCACACACATGAAGGTTTTTGGATGTGTGGCTTATGCACACATACCAGATCAGCTAAGGAAGAAGTTGGACAGCAAGGGGGAGAAATGTATTTTCATTGGATACAGTGAGGAATCCAAGGCCTACAGGTTATACAACCCATCCACTAAGAAGTTTATTGTGAGCAGAGATGTTCAGTTTATTGAGGAGGAAGCTTGGGATGGAAGCATAGAGAAAACAATGAATGTTAAACATTGTTTATCTCATGATGAAGATGATGATGAATTGGCTGAAATACATCCCCAAACAGCAGCACCAACACAAGAGCAGCAAGAGACACCCTTGAGGAGAAATGAAAGTGCTTCTCCAAGCACACCACAAGGAGGAAATTCAAGTGCTTCTTCAAGCATTTGTACATCAAGTGGAAGAGATAAGAAGTTCAGAAATTTGAATGACATTTATGCACAAGAGGCAGCAAATGAAGGTATCAATTCTTTGTTTGCTTTATATTGTCATGTTGATGACCCTGTTCATTTCGAAGAAGCTATTAAGGATAAGAAATGGATAGAAGCTATGGATGAGGAGATTAATGCCATAGAAAGAAACAAGACATGGGATTTGGTTGAACTCCCAAAAGGTAAAGATGTCATTGGAGTTAAATGGGTCTACAAGACCAAGAGTAATGCTAAAGGCAAAATAGAAAGACACAAGGCAAGGCTTGTTGTCAAAGGGTATAAGCAAAAGCATGGGATAGATTATGAGGAAACTTTTGCACCGGTTGCTAGAATGGAAACTGTGAGAGCAGTGTTGTCCATAGCAGCACAAAACAAGTGGAAAGTTTACCAAATGGATGTGAAGTCAGCATTCCTAAATGGAGTGTTAATGGAAGAGGTTTACATTGAACAACCTCTAGGCTATGAGAAGAAAGGCGAAGAGTACAAAGTGTGCAAGTTGAAGAAAGCTCTTTATGGGCTGAAGCAAGCGCCAAGAGCGTGGTACAGTAGGATAGATTCCTATCTACTGGAAAATGGATTTGAAAAATGTGAGGGAGAACCCACCCTCTACATCAAAGAAAAAGATGGTAAAATGTTGATTGTATTTTTATATGTTGATGATGTTATTTTCACAGGTAATGATAATTACCTTATTGAAAATTTTAAAACAGTCATGAAAGAAGAATTTGAAATGACTGACATGGGTTTGTTGAAATACTTCTTAGGAATAGAAGTAGAACAAGATGAAAATGGGATTTTTATCTCACAGGCAAAATATGTTAATGAAGTGCTGGAAAGATTTAATATGCAAGAGAGCAAGGCAGCGATCACTCCCACAGTGATGGGATTAAAACTCAGCAGAGAGGACAGCAGCAAGGATTTTGATCCTAGCTTGTATAAGAGCATAGTTGGCAGCCTCATGTATTTGACTGCAACTAGGCCCGACATAATGCATGCTGTTATCTTAATTTCCAGATTTATGGAGAAGCCAAAGGATGCACATTGGCAGGCAGCAAAGAGAATTTTGAGGTATGTTAAAGGCACAAAAAGATTTGGTATTTTATATACTACTTCAGAAAATTCAGATTTAGTTGGATACACTGACAGTGATTGGGATGGAAGTGTAGATGATCGGAAGAGCACTTCCGGTTATGTTTTTCACATGGGTTCAGGAGCCATTTCATGGGCTTCTAAAAAACAACCCATTGTAGCATTGTCTACAGCAGAGGCAGAATATGTGGCAGCCACAGCAGCAGCTTGTCAAGAAATTTGGATGAGGAGGATGTTAAGAAGTTTGTGCCAAGAGCAAGTAAAAGGAACCGTGATTTATTGTGACAATAGCTCAGCTATTGCATTATCCAAGAATTCTGTGTTTCACAAGAGAACGAAACACATTGACACAAAGTTTCATTACATCAGAGAATTAGTAAACAATGGTGAAATTGTTTTGGAACACTGCAGAACTCAGGAGCAGTTTGCAGACATTCTGACCAAGCCATTGGGGCAGAAGAGTTTTGAGTTTTTGAGGAAATGTCTGGGTATGACTGATAACCCAGCAGCTGAAAGTAAGGGGGAGTGTTGAAATTACTTTAATGAGTATAAATACGAGAAGACGACCACCTTCTATTTTGTTTTGCGGAGACACGATGCTCGCTTGCCATTTTTGAATGTGCGGGGAGTTTAAAAAATTGAAGGACGATTGGTCCCAAAACCATAAGTCAACCTCCCGGACACAAATTTTATTAAGCCGGATTGAAAAGAAAATCCCCGCATCACACTTTTCTCGTCTGAAGTCGGCGAAAATCGGACTAGGAAACTTATAGGGCGGTTAATAAAAATCCCGCATCACAAACTGATGACGTCAGCAATCACCTTTTGGCACGCGGAATTTTTATGAAAAATGGTTAATTCTTGCTTGGCGTCCGGTTCAATTGGTCAAAGCTTGTTTTAATGTTTGTTTTAAAAAAAAGGGTCGTGCAGAGTTTTTTTTTTTTTGTAAGTTTTATTTTTACACACAGCAGTGTAAAAATTTGATGTGCACAGTAGTGTAACAGATTTTTTTTGAAGTGCACAGCAGTGCTTTCATTTTTGAAGAGACAGAGTATTTTTCCAGAGTTGTTTTGCACTGTGTTTTGAAGCAGTCAAAGTTTTTTTTTGTATTCCCTCAAGCAGAGGTGATTTTGTAACCAAGTTTTTGAAGTTTAATGAAATAGTTTCTACAGTGAAAACTCTGTCTCCAGTGAGAATTTTTTTTATATTTTCTCTGTGTTGAAGAGGGAGAATTTTATTCTCCATTGTTGTTCTGGAATGTTAAATATTCCAACAAAGAAAGATTTATTAGGGACATCATCTACAAACTGAAACGGATCAATAAACCTAAAACCTACATACGAAATGTGAAAGAAGAATAAACCTACAAATTTTGTTTATGTGGAATATCATTTACACATTGAAATGAAATGTGAAAGAAGAATACACGCACATATCTGCATACCTGAGACTCGTCTTGCCACAACATTTCCAATTTGCTTCCAGCTACTTCTAAAACTCTTAAATTCTCCATGGGAACCCAAGAAGGCAAGGAAGAGTCGGGAAAATGATACCAGCGAAGCCATATTAGAGGTGCTGAGGGAACCTTCCTTAATATAGTTTCTAAATATTTACCTTCGGATGAGAGAATTTCCAAATTCATACAATCATAGCGATCTATATTGAACAGTTTCCACTCAGGGTCTTTCAGATGCGATGGGCTTGAAAACAGGAGCAAGTGTGGCACGGGAGGAACCATGGAAATTCCACGGACTCTGGTTCCGACCAATAATTCATTCATCGAAAAGTACACATTATCATTAGCTGCCACTACACAGATCTATCTTTCAGGAATAAAATAAAGCAACTGTAAATAATAGGAACTGAAGATCAGAGAGGGTTGGATGGTTGAAGCACTCACAGATGAAGTTTGCTCCAAAAAATCATCAATTTGGGAAAAGTCGACGAGGCATCAATTCTTCTTGGGCAATAATTCTTCCCATATCTCTAATTTGATCATGCATTTTTAACTTCTTCTCACTGTCCACCTCCAGGAGACATTTACTCTCTAGATTTTCAAGCCCCACCATACCCCATATTCTTATTGCCGTATCTATTTCCTCTCCTATGAAGAAACAAACAATATCTAAAAATATTTTTTGATCCTCTTTTTCGAGTTTCTCATAACTAATGCGGAGTCTGTTTTGTATTTCAGGACGAGGTCTCTTGTGAAGTTGTTCCAGTAACTCTTCCCAGTATGACTGCTGTCGTCGACAAACAGTCGCCCCAAAGACTATCAAAGATAATGGTAATCCGTCACACACTCTTACAAACCGATCTACCAGATCTGCAAACCCTTCTGGTGGATCTCTCTGATGGAAGGCATGGCAGCAGAAGAGCTCTTTGGATTCTGGTATACTCAGGCCCTCTAGATTATAAATTGATTTGTTTTCGAGTCCTGAGCTTCTAAGGACATGCTTATCACGAGCGGTAACCAAAATCAGGCTCTGCGGGCTAAGGGAATCCTTCATTGATGAAAGCTTTTCCATCTAGTCTGCATCATCTACATCATCTAGAATAATAAGAGCATGGCAAGATGAGAGATGTTTTCTAAGTTCCGATATACCCTGGTCAGGATTCTCAATTTTGATATCAGTATGTTTCAATTCTTGAATGAGCTTACTCTGCAAATAACTTAAATACATTGTCCTTGCAGTTTCTCTAACATCCAGTAAAAAGACTGATTCTTTATAATGTGCTCTTTTGAGGTTGAAGAAGTATTTAGCCAGAGTAGTTTTACCAACCCCACCTGTGCCCACAATTGCTGCAACTCTAGCTCCCTCGCTCTTCAACTCCTTGCCTCTGGTATTCAACTCCTCCTGCTTCGATAGGACCCTCCTTTCAAAATCTTGCAATTTCTCACCCAACCCAGTTGGATAGTTTGCCACATCCAACGGTACTTTTGGAACCTTCTTCACAACGCCTTGCACGACCTCCTCCAAGAGGTCATACTCATCCCTGAATATTATATAGTTTAGAGAACGACATAAGTAGCGAGGACCAGCATAGCACCTAATATCACTCATAACAAATTCAAAACTAAAATGTAATGGAAGAGACAGAGGGGAGACCCAGCTTACCCATGCATCACGGAACCGCTTATATCTGCAACATGAGTAAGCGCATCTCTCCAACTTTGAATGGTCTCTGAGTCGTAGCGTGGTTTTTCTTTACGAGTATGAGGGTCGCGTGTTGTCTTCTGCTGGAGGTTCTCGAGAGCTTTGCCGTACGTCCCGACTCCCACCGTCCAGCGGAGCACAGAAGTCTCAACGCCGTAAAACACGGGAAGAATGGTAGCCCCCGATTTTACCATGAGAACAAGCTCATTAAGGCACCACTCTGATGTCGCATATGTAGGAGAGAATACGGCAACCTGGACGGAGGATACTCTGATGGCGGCTTCTAATTGAGAAGTAATTTTATCTCCCTTTATCAATTCCTGTTCGTCCAGAAAGACTTTCAATCCCCGGTCACAAAGCCGACGGTAGAGACGAGTGGCGAAGGTGTGTTTACAGTCGGGGCCACGATGATTGATAAAAACATCGTAGCAGGGATAAGAGGTGGAGGTAGAAGAAGCAGAGGCGACTGGACGCTGCGACATTGGAATTTGACACTGGATAATTGCAGGGATGGTGAAAATAATAATAAGAAACGAAGTGCGGCCGATAGAATGGATTAACTAAACGCTGCAGGCGACCAATGAAGCGGCGATATATTAAATGAGATGATTTCATCTGCACGCGATCTGATCATGAAAACAATAATTAAGAAAGTGGCGTGCTGGCCATAGATTATAATCACTAGTAACAACTTGCAACCATAGTCATACACCTGTATTGTATGATATTCCATATTAACCACTAAACGCTTCGCCATTTACTTTTGTTGCCGACCATCACGTGAAGAGATAGAACTCCAGCGACACCATCCAGTCCACTCACATCATGGAGCATGGAAAGCCTTATTTCTTTGGCTATTGGCACATTAATGGTCCAAAGTACCACTTCTATACCCCAGGGTCATGCGAGCCATGCCATGCGCACCGTATATGGATGCCAATCGTGTCAGAGCGGTCAATTTGCAATGATTGAGATGTCGTTGCCGGAGTCGTGCCGTGAACAGTGAACCCAGCCCGAAACACAATGGATGTTAATGCCGTAGTTTTTCTAGGCAACGTTTTGGCTCAGATTCCGGCAAAGATTTTATCAAAATCATGTTTACAATTGTTAAACTTTAGTGTTTTGAGTGCCCTAGAGGTTTTTGGTAGTGCTGAATCCATTTTCACTATCAAAAATGGATTCCAAGCACTCTAACTGCCTGATTTCTTGAATTTTAGTTACCTAGATTTCGGAAAAAAAATCTTCCGTCCGAGCTATTTCGTTGCCTAGATAGACAACGTTTTAATTAAAAAATTTATTTACTTATTATTAAAAATAATAATTTTATTATAAAATAAAATTAAAAAACCAAGTTTTTCAATGCTTCTAGATTCCAAGTGGAATGTTATTTAAAAAAAATAACTTTAGGATAGATGCAAGAACGTATAAGTAAAACATAGCTAAATTTTAGTTAAATTTATATTTAATTTTTATTAAAAATAATAATTTTATTATAAAATAAAATGAAGAGACTAAGTTTTCTAATCACTTTCTAAATGGAATGTTATGTTATTACAAAAGAACAAATCATAACTATATCTTATTTATAGAACTTCAAAATATGTAAAATAAATAATCATTCGAAAATGAATGTTATTACAGAAGAAAAAAACATAGTTATCCCTCATAATAGAACTTTAGATTGGGAATTAACATCATGCAAGAACACAGCAACTGAGCGAACCCTCGTTGAACCCTAGCTATGGCAGCCGCGGTCCCTAGACCGCCTAAGGCTGCTCGGGTCTCTCATTGACTCTGTGCGTTTTGCACCACTCGGCTATGGCCGTTGGGACCCCTCACAAGTTATTTGGTGGAGTTTGACTTCGATTTCTGCATTTTCTTGGCACCTTGTTTGTCGACTGCTGTGCCCTTCGGAATCAGTGCTTCCTGGGATCTCGTCGACTTGCAGAGGTGTGGGGTCTTAGTTTTGGGCCCGTCTCTGTTGGTAGCACATTCTTCGGTCTGGCTAGGGTTTTTTGGGGCGTGTAAGACCTACTTGGTCTGCTATTCGTTGGTCTGTGGTTGTATTTAACTTCTTTGGCGACCAGACTTTGATCCCTGGAGCTGTCAGTGACTGCCTCACTTTCTTGGGGTTTCGCCTGTGACATTTGGATGTGCTGTTGTGTATGTGTTTGATGCCCAAAGTGTTTTACTCGCTTTTGGTGGGGTTCTCTGATCGTCCAGAGACTGTTTGTTTCTATCTGATCCGCATCTGTGCATTACCATCTGGGCTTGCTTTCGGCTTGTTTGGGTTACTATTTGTTTATCCTCGGACCAGATTTGACCTCTGGACGGCCAGCGCAGGGTTTGGGGGTTTATCGCCATTGTCCAACTGACTATTGGTCGTTTGCCATTGGATCTGTCGTGCTAGCATCATGAGTGTATATGAGGAGGAGCTGGACTACACGGAGGACCCATTGGCAGGTGTAGATATTTGGGGACATAATGACCCTATTGTATCGGATGAGATAGACGATATGATCCCGGTTGCTTCTTGCTCGAGGCCAGCTCTGCCTAGCCATTCTGACGTGGCTATTGCTTTACCTCCATCCGCAGAACTTGATCAGTTCTGCTTTAATACTTCGTCGCCATCAAATATTGGACTTTGGAGCATTCCACTGGCTAGTACTTCTTTGGATGTGGGCAATTTGGAGCTATCCGGGCCATTGGGATATGCGGCGTACCAAAGTATTGGAGAGGCATCTATCTCTCTGGAACACCTAAACATTGGGGGCTCTTCGTCGCACCGTGGAATGCCTGTCTGTGGTTCTCATGGAGGGTGTGTGCCTTGCAGTGGAACTTCGGTGTGCGTTCCAGCCTCAGCTTCTGGGGTGTTTACCAATATATCGAGGGACTTGCCAACCTCAGACAAGCTGAGCTCGTCTTCAGACTCAGAGAACGCATCTGACTCGGATAAGGGGCGATCTAATAAAAAGAGCAAGCACAAGACTATAAAGAATAAGCTCAGTATTTTCACGAACTTTGTGCGCAAGTGTGGAATGGACGATTGGGGGCTCATTGCTACCACTATGCTAGTGGGGAGGGTTAGGGGCCGGAAATACTCCGCGGCGAGGCTGCGGCAGTGGACTGGTGAGATCTAGGGTTGTTCTCTCAATGTCCTCCCGGAGGTTACGGTCCTACCGAAGGGCTGGTTTTCCCTCACATTTTCTCGTTCTGATTAATCAGAGTGGGCACTTAAATAGTTCTGGCATTTAGAAATGCATCTGGTTTACCTCAAGTGATGGGTTCCGCTATTTGACCCCAAAAAAGAGATTGCAAGCACTAGCCCTATTTGGATGAGATTGCCTGGACTACCGATTCAATTCTGGAATGACACTGCTTTCAAAAATATCGAAAGTCTATTTGGTCGGTACCTGGATCACAACAAGTCCTACCGGATCATTGGGAGCAAGGTTGTTGCTCACATTTTGATATTCCTAGACACTAGGGATGGACTTCAATCTCAATATGCTATTTGATGGAATGGTGTGGCAACAGGTCTTGGATTATGAAGGGGTGCCATTTCACTGCAGGAAATGTCACAAGGTTAGTCATTTATACAAGGAGTGTCCAAAGTTTGGATTCTCTCACCAGGCTGTCAAGATCTCCCGCAATGTGGCCACCTAGACTGAGGTTATTACAAGCTCTAGCTCGGATCCTGTGGATGGGCACCTGGACGAGCCGGAACAGCTGGTGGCTAAGCAGCTGGGTGTGTCTCTCCCGCTACCTACTTGGCCAACAACTCAACCCCAATCACATCCTCAATCCACTCTGGAGCCACCTGTTCGGGCTGCGACTATACCAGGTAGCTCTCCTATTCCTGACTCTTCTATTTCTAATATAAAGTCATATTCTTTATCCATCTCTGTTCCATGTTTATCTACTGGTTCCGTTATGTCTGCACTTCGGTATCCTTCTATCTGTTGTACTATTGCACAAGCTCCACCTTCCTTCACTCCCATTATCCTACACACCTCTGTTGATTCCTCATGTCACTCCTCTACCTGCTCGGAGACATCTACTTTGAAACACAATTACTTCCTCAGATCTATTACTCACCCCCACTTGGAGGACTCATTTGGCATTGGCCAAGGCCCGAGCTGTCAACCCAACAAATCAAGAGGTCGGCCATCTTCCTTAGCTAAAGCCATCAAAAGGGAAAATATGGAAGTAGAGGCTGGAACTCAATCTACCCTTATGAGGGTCCTTAGAGCAAGGAGGCCATTCCAGGAGTGTCATCATGATTTGTCTCTCATACAATTGTAGGGGATTGGCCAACCCCAAAAAGAGATTGGCCCTAAAAGACTTAATTGCTCAAAGATCCATTGACATCCTTTTTCTCCAAGAAACTTTAGGAGCGGGCGACGCAGTCGCTGCCTTTCTAAATGCTTTTCTACCCAACTGGACTTTTATCACATTGGATGTCCATAGCCGATCAGGTGGTAGTGCCATGAGCATCAATTGTAGAACCCCCAAGATGCTTAATTGCTGGGGTCGACCTGGTGTACTGGGCATGGACATTATATTCAGACATTTTAAGCAGTGTTTCTTCCTTATTAATGTATATGGTCCCTGTCTGAACCGAGAAGCCTTTTGGAACTCCTTACTGGATTGCTCTCTCCTCAACTCGCCTCATATTATAGTGGGGGGTGATTTGAATTTTTCATTAGGCATATCTGAATCCTGGGGAACTCGGGCTAACCTGGATCCTTTAGCTGAGTTTTTCAGTACCAATCTTGACGTGGTTGACCTTGTCGACATTCAGACCACTAAGATTCTACCCACTTGGAGGAACAGGAGGACTGGAGTGGCGGCTCTGGCCCAAAGATTAGATCAATTTCTGATCAAAGTGCCTATACTTAACATCATTGACCGTGCCAGACAATGGGTGGGATAAGGTGGTTTGTCGGATCACTCCCCGATCTTTTTGGAATTTGAATGTGGTCTTCACAGGGCTAGACCACCATTCAAATTTAGCTCCAGATGGTTGCAGGACCCAGAATATCATGATCTGGTTCAACATGCCTAGCAGCATTGCTAGATGAGGACCCTGACCGAATCATCAATGATAATCTATCTCACATTAAATGCCTGACTATCAATTGGGTTAAAAATAAGAAGTGCCTGGAGCGGGAAGAGCTCAATCGGTTTGATTTGGCGATTGCACAACTTAACAGCTCTGATCTCTCTGGCTGTCGGTCTAGCACATCCAAAGAGTAGCTCATTGCCCTGGAATCTTCTAAGGCTAAGATCCTGACACAAAAAGAGGAGGACTGGAGGCTCAAGAGCCATGCTATTTGGCTTTAGGCTGGAGATGAAAATTCAAAGTTCTTCCAACAACATGCTAATGGTCGCAGGACTGCCAACTCCATATGGGAGCTCACTGATCAGCATGGGTATGTTGCTTGTACTCAATCTCAATTACAGGATTTGGGGACTCGGCATTTTACTGACCTTTATAGGGCACCCATGCACATTGACCTCCTTGATATTATGCATATTACTCATTCTTTCAATAGATTTGTCGAACCGGAGGAGGTTGACGATCTTAATGCTCCAGTCACCATGGGGGAATTGGAGGGGGTTTTGAAATGGTTCAAAAAGGACAAAAGCCCTTGGCCAGATGATTGGCCAATTGAATTTTTCATACATTTTTTGAGTTGATTGGTAATGATTTGTTGACCATGATTGAAGATAGTAGGCTGCGGGGACGCATCTATGATGGATTCAACTCCACTTTCATTGCGCTCATCCCTAAATCTGACCACCCGGCCAACTTTCATGATTACAGACCTATTTCGCTCTGCAACTGCATTTACAAGATTATCTCAAAAATTATAGCGAATCGCATTAAGCCTTTTCTATCTTCTCACATTGCTAAGGAACAATTTGCCTTCTTGCATCATAAGCAAATCCACGAAGCTATTGGCACGACCCAAGAAGCCCTCCATTCCATAAAATCCAAGCAACTTAAATCCAATATTCTCAAGATTGATCTAGCTAAGGCTTTTGACCGGGTGAATTGGAGCTATTTGCACATCATACTTATTCAAACTGGCTTCCCTCATACATTCATCAATTGGATAATGGGATGTATCTGTCATGCTTCCTTTAACATTCTCCTTAATGGCACTGCATCCAACTTTTTCCATGCAAGTCGTGGTTTGCATCAGGGATGTCCTCTGTCTCCCTTATTATTTGTGCTTGTTATGGAAGGCTTATCTGTACTTATTAAAGATGCAAAGGCTCAGGGTACCATTCATGGTCTCCGGATTAATGATCTCATTCAAATCACTCATCTATTATTTGTTGATGATGTTCTAATATTTCTCGATGGCTCTAGACAGGACTTGATTCAGTTTGATAAGCTCCTCCAGATTTTTTGCAGAGCCACTGGAATGATACCAAATGCACTCAAATATACTATCATTATGACCGGAGGCTCGGCTCAGGAACTTGGCACTGCCAGGACTCTATTTCCCTATGTTCATGCAGACATCAATGATGGTCTTAAATATCTGGGATATCACATCAAGCCTAATGATTATCAGATTAAAGACTGGAATTGGCTCATAGCCAAAGTGGAGCACAGAATAAATATTTGGTACATTGACAGATGGTTATCCAGAGCTGGGCGATTAGTCCTTATCAAATCGGTGCTCGAGGCTATTCCGGTCTATTGGATGACACTGGCTTGGTTACTTAGAGGTGTTACGAATAGAATCAAATGTATCTGCCGTCATTTCCTTTGGCATAATCAGGACAAGGACTACACATTTGGCTGGGTCGCTTGGGACCGCATTAACATACCCAAGAAATGGGGCAGTTTGGGGATCAAGGATCTCCATTTATTTTCGAATGGCCTTGCTGCCAAGATGTGTTGGCACTTACTCACTGGTCACAGTCTCTGGAAGGAGGTCATAGTTGCTAAATACATCGTGCCCAGGAACACCATCGACTGGATCAGAGATCGCATTGGGTCGCACACTTGGGCTTCAATCATTTGGAAAGTTGTCACTAAGGCCGCACATATCATTCAGCGTGGATTGTCATGACAAATTGGATCTGGTTCATCTGTGAGAATCGGTGCCGATTCTTGGTCTGGTAGTGGTGAATTCTATAAATTACCAGAATATTTGCGGGATCATCTGGCCCGCAGAGAAATCCTTTACCTTGCACAAATTGTGGACCCGATTCACACTTCATGGATGATTCAAGCCTCGCTGTCAGTCGAATTTCTCGAAATTCCTCGAGACGGGCTCCAGATCTGGAACAACTACATTTGGGCATTAAGAGCATCTAACATCAGGCTCACAGATCAGGATGACAGGCTGATCTGGGCATACTCTCCATGTGGACAATATGCCCCAAAACTTGGATATCTAACACTCATTCAGCATAAAGAGCTTCCACACAAGGCTTGGTGGTGGCGCAGCATATCGAATTTAAAGGCGCCGCACAAGCACAGGACCCTTTTTTGGTGCATATTAAATAACTGCATTCCCACCATGGATTTCCTCCACCGATGAGCTATTAATGGACCCTCGCGTTGCTGCTACTGCCTTTCAAATTGCGAAGACTCCTCGCACATTTTCCTCCACTGTAATGTTATATCGACCATTTGGGTTTTGGTGACTAATAACTTGTGATGTCACTTCCCCTGGCAGGGTGCTTCACTGATTGATGCTTGGACTATTTGGTGGGAACTTACTGCAAATTCCACTAATTTGCGCAACCTACCTCTAATTTTTGCCTGGGAAATTTGGATTGGCCGCAATAGATACATTTTTAACACAACCGATTTTGGGTGACCGAATTTGTGCTGCCATCATAGCAACATACAACCTTCTGCCTGAAGATGAACAACGGAAACCACCCCCGATGGTTGTCCTTGAATTGATTGATCAAAGCAGACCTTGGGCCTATTTTGATGGGGCATTCAACCCGCAAGGATGTGGGGGGGTGTTATCCTTCATCTAGATGATCATCACCATTACCAAATCAAAATGGGACTGGGTCTCGGATCAAACAACTATGTTGAACTACAATGCCTTAGACTTCTATTGATGTTTGCACGAGAAATTCATTGCAACTCCATTCAGATTTTTGGGGACTCTCTGCTTATGATCAACTGGTTCAATGAAGTTTCTCATTGCCACATGCACACACTATCTACACTTCTAAGGGAGGTCCATCATCTCAAGCTCTTATTTAACTCAATTTCTGTGGCAAACATTTACAGGACTAGGAACAAAGTGGTTGATAAGCTGTCCAAAGAAGCCGCGGAGCTGAACTGGGGAACATGGCATATTACTGAGCAGATTGGAGAACAGGTATTCAGGTTTTATCATCGACCTTTTATGGATGAGGTACCAGATCTCAGGGCTGTTTGATCGAACAACCTACTTTGGGAGATTATTTTGGTATTGGTTTATCTCCCATGGACTATCTACCGACTATTGTGTATATTTTTTCATTTTGCTATCTTTTTCCCTGCAAGTTATGCACTGAACTTACAGGCATGATATATGTGATTGATACTTGTATCAGCAGTATGTATTTGTTAGTTTCTTATGGTTGTCTATTATGGACACTTCATGGTTTGATGACAATGATGTATTTTATACTACCAACATATGTAACATGTAGCTTATCATATTAATGAAAATTTATGAATTTTTCCCTTGTGAAAATAGAACTTCAAGACATGTAAAATAAACAATCATCTGAAAATAAAAATATTATTATAAAACATTTAAATTTTTAAATAAAATTATTATTACAGGAATTTGAATTTTTAATCCTTTTGTAAATTTCTACCTACTTCCTAGTCTCCAAGTTATAATTTTTCATGTTATTTTTCAAATGGTTAGAGAACTCAGTTAAACTTTAGATAAATATTTAAAAATATGTAAAAAAAATTGGAGCTAGAGAGACTCTTGATGTTGATGTTGAACTTGAACCTCACAAGTTTGGCATCCTTTGTTACATCGGAGTGGTTGAGCTCTGTGTTTTGAATTTGCTTTCAATCTATCACGAGATTTCCAACAAAAATTTTCTCTCGTTGAATCTTTGATTGGCCTCCTATATGGTTGCAATCCTTCAAGGAGTTATTTTCGTGACTAATACAAAAAGTTTAAATTAAATATTACATGCTCTACAGGTATACATCAATCGGTAAATGCAATGACAGAAATCCAAATCAATTTTCTGCTAAATGCAAATATGACTCAAATATGGAAGTAAGTGGTATAATCAATAGTTGATGCATGCATGTACATCAAGCTGACAAATCGTTTAATGCCACCACTAATTTCGTACGAAATAATCTTTTGGGCAAATACCAACTGCAATTACGAAAATTAAGGAAGACGACATAAAATTAAATCATTACTCAACACCATCTTTATTTCAAAGAAATAAGTTGCAAGACGCCCATCATCTATAATTATTAAATTAGAAATACAATATATTAGCTTGTGGATCAGGTCCATACTTTTACATTTCAATAAAGTTTTACTCTTGAGTGTTTTAGAGTACATATAGTTTTGGAGGAGCCATATAACTATAAATTGCACCATCATTTATAACTAGCAATTGTTCTAAAGGTGCAAAGGTACAACGAAGGAATAGAATATTTGGGAAGATCATCTCGCTACTCACTCCAATGCAACCATTGTTAATCGTTTCTATGATTGGAGCAAAACTGTGTTTCGACAATAATATGTAAATGACAAATATCTAAAGTGTAATATCCCAAAATGGGGAATGCAGCAATAGATGAACACAAAACTAGAAATAGTAGTGTTAATCAACTCATTAACATTGGAGACCAATATGGAGACATATCATCGTGTATTATATTAGCAAATCAATACAAAATAGTGAGGCATGAATCATATAGAATGAGGGAACAAGCCTCTCATAACCAATCACTCCTAAAGCTGAACTGCTGCTACAATACAAAATGTCGGAAGACTGCTACAACGCAGTTATAAACACACTGCTACAGTAAAAGAATGTACAAGAGATGTAGGGTTGTTATATGCCTCAAACGATATTCCCAATACAGATCTAGGCTCAATACAAACTCCTACAAAGAACCCGGGAAGAGTTTTCAGAAATACACCCTATACAAGATGGGATCTAAAGCCCAATGGCTGAAGATTCACTGCAAACTGAAGAACAAGACTGTAGAAGGCTGAAATATAATAGATCTGATGTAGATCCCCTCAAATATCTCCTCCCATGAAAGGATGAACCCCTCAATCACAAGAAAACACTGCAAAGGAACCACAAGATCTTCCACTGAAGCTGCCCTCCAAAATAACGCAATTCCCAGCTAGAAAAACGCTAGAAATGATAGGAAATATATGAACTGATGCCAAAGATCTGAAATATGCTCAATAACTCTCCAAACAGACCTCCGAAGAGAAACCTTCCTCCTATTAGAAACTAGCTCAGAAAGTGGGATTCTAACCCCTCCACTGCTGCACCCTACAACACAACACAATAACCTACAGAAACTGCGCTGATGAAGTAAGTTGTAGCTTGGCCTAAAAACCTGAATGTAGAAATGAATAAAATACTCTTCCAAGAGGCCTCTCAAGGAAAGAGGTGGGATTCCCGATAGGGAACAGCCGGTGCTAAACAGCGCTGCAACCCCGCTAAACAGCAAGAGGAAGCAAAAGTCTAAGCAGACCAATATCAAAATAATAATCTAAAACAAGAGCTCAAATGGCTGCCATCCTCTTCCTTAAATAGAATATGAGCTTGCTTGCCCTTGGCCCCACTCAATTAGGTCATTTCCTTCATAAGATCCATCACCCTCCAAAACTGCGTTATTCCTCAATTAATCTCCACTCCTCCATGACAACGTTGTTGACTTGGTCAAAGTTGACTGAATCAACATGGTCCAGCCCCTGTTCACACTTGGAGGTACTTTATTTAGCTACTAAAAAAGTCTCCTTTCACACTTGAAGTGTTTTTATTGCTGCTTAGGAGACTTATGGGCCTTCCTACCCATTTATTCACCTACCTAGTGATAAAACAAACTATAATATTCCATTTAGCTTAAGGCTAAATTTTTGGAATATTATAGTCCTCCCCTCCAAAATGTTGCTTGTCCTCAAGCAAATATATAAGGAGAGAAAAATTCCTCTCCTCCTCCTCTTGTGGCCTCCTCATCAATAGTGCCCACCACTGCTCAAAATAATCTGCAATAAATCTGTCCTCCAATGTTTCCTCCCAAGTATGCAAAACCAAATGGCTCACATCATAAAAATGTGGAAGGTGTAAGTGGAAACCTTCTTGCTGTCCAATGGCCTCCTCAAGGTAGGAGTTATGAAAAGCATAAGGGATCTCATTCCCAATGAGAAACTCCCAAACCCATGCTATCATCCAAATGAAATGAGCCATTCTAGGTAGCTCATCAAAAGAATCCTCAACCCCCAGTTCATGCAATGTATTGGGGTTGTATAGAGAGATTAAATTCTTCCACCCAAGTTGTTTCTCTCTCCATTTATGGTATTTGTGGGGCTGTTGTTGATCTTGTGCTGAAATTTCATGGCCTCCAAGAATGGCCCAAGCTACCCCATCAAACAATTCAGCCATGAAGTGCCTCCTCCAAAAACTCAAGTTCTCCAAATGGCTTCTCCCACATGAAGAAAAGAGATGTAGTATGGCAATCATGGTTTGCCCATTGTTTCTCCTGAAACATGTAACATATAAAGTAGGGAGAATCATACCCCTAATGGGCACCTCCAACTCTTGTCCCACTCTCCAAACAAAGCTTCCCATGAACATAGAAACATTAGCAATATATGGAAGCAAAAACCCATGAAAAAAAGTTTCCATATGACAACCGGAAAGTGGATCATAGTTCCACACATGGAACCAACACAGTGCATCCCTTGCGTGCCTCAAATCAAATAACAACAAGTGCTTTTCCAACCACTTGTTTGCTGCCACAATCATCTTACAAGATAGGATCATGAAAGTAACAAGTGGTGCTAATGGTGCACACCAAGAATCATGTGGCTTCCCCCACAAACCACCAAAAGGATAGCTAATATCAATGCTACATTTGGCCTCAAGTACATCATAATATAATATATAAGAAAGAACGACCCTCCTTAGTACAACATGTAGCTCATATAAAGTAAATAAGTGTAAATCATAATGCAAATGTGTACCTTCTCTACCATGTACTTTGGTCCTGAGCTGGAATGGCTCAACTGAAAATTTTCCCTCACTCCCAATGAGTAGGGAAGTGGTTGTGACATCCTCTCTATCACCATCCGTTCTATGCATCTCTCCATATGCTAAAATATATCATGCTGGATGCCCTCCCAAGTCAACTCCTGTATCAAAGAATGATATGCATCAAAGTGCATAGAAAGGAAGTCCTCATGTGCTGCATGTAGCAGCTTCTCCTTGAGCTCAGAAGCTTTAGTCAAGAAGACTCTGCCATAAGAATAGATGACCACATCATCCACCATATATCTATCTTCTCCATCCGGGTCATCAAGAATCGTGCAAGCACCAAGATCCTTGGAGTACTCTACCAAGAGTTGAGATCTCCAATATGGATCAATCCTCCTAAGAGACAACACTGTAGATCTGAAATGTGAAGCTCCCCACATGCTGTTGTCTTCTCCTTTGACATCCCTCATGCCAAAATCATCCTCCAAAGTGCTACCATGCCCATCATGCAACTGTTCATGCTCAAGTAGAAGTGGTGATCTTTGGAAGTTGGCCTCCCATGAGAAGCTACCATCCAAAAAGAACCTCCTGATCTTGCCCAATGCAAGCATGAGTGGCCTCCATCTACTTCAATGTATGGAGGATCCCTTCCTCAAAAGAAGTATCCTCTATTTCTCCAAATCCATGGAGCAGCTCCCTTGCACCATGAACGTGCCATCCTCCATCACTACAACAACTTCTGTCAGCGCAATATATGTAGTGAGTCAACAAAATTTTAGATGACTGTAGGAGGTTGACCAGGCACAAAAATAGACAGGAAACCTAGCATAGATTCATCAGTATGTTCATCAGTAAAGTAACCAAGGATAAAAGACAACATTGAGATAATGTGTCTTGATCCTTATGGGAATTTGGAGGATGAATATGGAGAGTTTAGCTTGGGGATTTCAACATAAGAGGGCATGAATGTTTGGAAGATTTGAAACCTGTTGGGGAAGTCTAAATCCAAATAAAACTTTGTAAGAGCCTCAATAGACAAAGGGATTGCATTAGGCTCTGGTTGCAACTAAAGCATTTGGTTTATGGATTCAGCAGTGATAGTAAATAATACTTCTTTCTCAGCATTGATAATTTCTCTTTAATATGGGGAATAGTGAGTTTGACACAGTCTGATGACCTCAGGGCATTGATGTGTGTGGGGAACCACATATTTGGGAAAATTAGACTCCCAAATATTTACTTCATCAACTTGGTCCAAATATTTCTCTTGGCCCCAGCAGTGGAGCTCAAGAAGGTTATATCCAGTGACTAGATCAGTGAATTTATAGTCTACATCAGCCAAAGAGGTATGTTCAACATCTACAACAAGAGGTTGTAGTGGATTGATGACAATTGTGCTTTTAGAGGCCATTTATGGGTTTGTTTTTGACAATTTAACTCTCTTGATCTTGAAAACTCTGTTTTTAGGCTTTTTAATACACTTATGTAAGATGAAACTGTTTACAAAAGGTCCTTTGGTATGACAAGGGTTTCTTTTGGAATGCAACAAGTAAAATAATGGTTTCTCTGCTTTAAACTGTCAATTCTGCTCTAAAAATCAATCTTTAAAACCTTTTACAGACTTAGGAATAGCTAGAAAGGGTTCACTGTAGATTTCTTTGATGAAACAACCCTAAAACAGTCAAATTCATGCACAAAGGGCTTTTAAACACTGTAGAAAGATTTTTAATTACTCAAAGGGCTTCTAAAAATTATCTTCAATTTTGCTTCAAAAACATAATACAATCTTCGGTAACTGTGAAATTCTCAGGGTTTGTAGTAGAGATGTATATATGAGGAAATAAGGATGTTTCTTTAGGAAAAATAGGCTTTAAAAGGTTCAATTTCAAGAGTATGCTTATTTTCAAATGATGGATTGGTATTTTTCTTGAAAAATCCCTATAAATTTAGGCATTTGACTCGAAAGAAGGGTTTTCTGGGAGTCTGGAAGCTTTCAAAAGCTTGTTGAGGTCTTTTAAACACAAACTAGAGGCTTTGAGCGGTTGCAGCAGTGAATTTGACTGAATTTCTGTTGTTTTTGCATGAAAACAAGGCTGCAATGTCTTTCTATCAGTCGGAAAGAGTTTATGAGCAGAAAACACAATAAAAGGTTGAAAGGCGTTCAATCGGGTGTTCTATAAAGAATTTGATTGAAACAGTGTTCGCATTTAATAAAAGTCAAGTCACTTTGAAAGAGGTTTAGGCACGGGGAAGTTATTTACTGCTAAGCGGTTATCGCATGTCGGAGGCCGGTAAATGGTATTACTCAAATGGATGCGATCCAATATAAAATGGAAGCATGGAGGAGAGAGGGAAGGTCAAAACCGCTCATATCACAAATCCGAATTCGTTCAACAACTACGCTATTGAATTTGTGATATGGATTATAGGCCATTGGATCTATCAGAGAGATGCGAACGGTCGAGATTGCTCGGCTTAGTTGCTGGGTATTGGAAGTTTAATATGCGGCGAGTTTAGATTTATATGTTAAAACTAAGTTAACTAAGTTTTAACATATAGTTCTAACGTTAACAGGGATAAGCGGAATAGGCAGATTTTAATGTATTTCATAACCAATATAATGAATATATGTGTAAAGTCACCATTGGGGTGGGTTAATATAAACGATATGGTTTAAACCTATGGGGGAGCAGGAATATATCGCATGGGGAAATTAACCCATAGGATAACCATTTAAATGTGGGTTGGGATTTATTTAATAAACAGTGAATTAATATAATACGGGATGGAAGGTTTTAATAAAAGAATTTAATATATAAGTTAAATGTTAATATGAAAAGAATGCGGGAATAGAAAATACACTAAGTAAAGTGAAAAAACATGTTTTTAGGCAGAATTTCTTCATTGTGATGCCCAAAAATAATCATTTAACACTTATACTTAGGATAAAACATATTTGTGGGTTTTTTGAATGGAATGAGAATTAATTAAAGGGGTTTTACTTTTCCTAAGTAAAAATGTGTTTTATCTTAGGAAAAGGGGTTTGAGAAGGGAAAAATGAGTGAAATTAAGGGAAAAGGTTTTTTTATGAATTAGGATCCAATACTTAGTGCCAATCATTCACTAAGACGTGGTTCCGGTCCCACCAGAAGTCAGAGAAATGCTCTGAGTCTTTATAACTGAAGGTTTTTAGTACTAGAATGCTTTGTGAGGAGGGAAATTAGTAATTTTCCAGATGATATTTATCCATGCCTTGTGAAATTGCTTTCTACCTACCCATCATTTATTCTACTATTTTTTCATTTATTTGCATGGGTGCATTTGAGCTTGCAAACCCTAATCCATTTTTCTTTTTAAAACAAAAAACTATCTAATTCTAACCTTATTTCATCTGACTGCTCAGATTAAACTGTTGAGCTACTCATTTATTCTCTAACTATCTACTGATTTTTCAAGTTTAAATTGTTTGACAAAATCTTTATTCTCTATTTATCAGCATGAAATTTAAAATATGAAAAAGTTAATATTAAACTATTTAACTCATCATGGATTATGGCATTTTGAACAAGCTGCACATAATAATTTATTTGCAGTAAAAAGTAACTAGTAGTGGCATTTTGACTTGCATCACTTACATGTCTTATTCTTATCTCTTTTTCTTTTGTGTTTGGGGTTCATTTTTCTATTTTTTTTTCCTTTTCCTTTTCAAGTCCTTGATTTTTCTTCAACAACCAAATGTCCTTGGGTTGTCGAAACCCATTTCTTCATAAAAAATGGCACACGGACCATATTCTAGTTTATATACGAAAACACCTAAAAACGTGTTTAAAACATAAAAGCATAGACTTGAAATAATATAGATTTTGGCTCTGAGTCCTCATTGCATCTGGCGCCTTATCGCAGATCGCAAATCGACGATCTTAACAATTAACATATGCGCGAACATGGGTAAATACAAAACCTTGTGATGTGTGATTGCGATCGCATCGCAACACAAATAACATACCTCGTGGAGCTTTAACTCTTAACATAAAACTTTGCGGGCGCAATGTGCGAAAAATTAACTTTGTACGATTGCGATACGCTGCGGGGTTATCGCATCGCAAAACATATAACATAATTGCGGGTGGCGAAAGGTAAACTTAGAATGTTGCAATTGTGAGGTGCGATAGCACAATCGAATCACATGGTAAATAACATAGCTTGCGGTGGCAGAAAGGTAAGTGATAAACATTTTGAAGTGCGTTGTTGCAGCACTGTTGCAGGCAGTAAAAATTTGTAAGTGCGATAATGGAAATAGGCGGAATATAAAGGAATTTCATGGTTTTGCAAATGCGGTAAGGTATAAGGTGGGTCCCGCCAGATATCGCATCGGCGGTAGAATAACATATGGTGAAAGCGTTAACAGGTAAGGTAAGGAAAACGTAATGCGGGAAAAAGGTAAATTAAATGTGGTGGTTCAAAGAAATAAAAGCAGAGGATGGCCGCGGTACTCGTTTTGCTGTGGTTGCATGAAAATGCCTCCGAATCTATGGATCTGTGCTTTTCCTTCTCTGCAACAAAATTGATTGAAGTGTGGGCTGTTTCCACTGCTTATTCATGGCGGTGGTTGGGATTTTATTCCAACACAGGAAAGGTTATGCAGACGTTTTCTTCAAAATAAAAAATATATGAAACCAATTTCAGTTAGCATGATTGTTTTAGAAGTCTTGAGCTATTGTCATCTCCTCACTAAAAATCCCCACTTGATGAATTTGAGTTGGCTGGAAGCGGTAAGAATCATGATTATTCACGTTGAATTTAAGCTAGATGGAAGCGGAAAGCGTCATGTTTATTCATGCCTCGAAGCCCATTGAGAAAGAAGAAGAGATTACCATTCCTTGATTCAAAGCCCTCGTTCCTTACTGCAGCTCGAGGCTAGGTGCAAGAATTGGGGCTTCAAGTGCAAGTGTAGAAAAAATATTCTGGAGCACTCTTTTAGGATATCCCTAAAGCCTATAATTACCCTAATATTTGATAAATTGATTGTTACAAAGTATCGTCAACAACTATCGAATGTGGATCTTCTAGAAATTGCAAAAAATTTAACCCTTTTTGTAGAGGTAGAGGAGATCATCCAAAGTTCCCGCACGCTGAAAATGGAAAAGAAAGGCTATAGATTTTGTGTCTGCATATTTGGCAACAACAGGGTCCAAAATCAGCTTCCTTTTTACCATGTTCAATGGTAAATTTCCTTCTTAGCAAAATCTTATGGAGGCTATTCAAATCACTATGCCTGGGGACATTTTAAATATGGAATTGGCAACTGAGAAGTTTAGAAATAAATCTGGAATTGGAAAGTAGGAAATTAAAAATTTCCCAGCGTTAAAGAGATGAAAAAGAAGCATTTAAAAAAAAAAAGTAGTCCCCAAATAGAAGGCATGCATATTTTTATATGACAATTTGATTGCCAAAGTCCTCAAACACATATATACTATGAATTTGAATTTGTCAATTGCAGAAGGAAATACATCCTCTTAAAAATTAACAATTAAACTATTTATATATACACTTTTTTTTCAAATATTCTAAGTTTTCAAAATTATTAAAATTAAAATATATAAATATTTATCTATTTTTCTTTTTATTAAAATTTAATTATATATTATAATTTTTAAAAAACTTATTATTATTTTATTATGATTCTATATTTACATTTACATTTACATCAATATTGAATAACTTATTATATATTCATATTTACTTTATAAATAAAAAGAAATAAAAAATACATATCATGATATATTATTTTACATATGTGAAAGTAAAATAGAGATGTTTTTAATTTTATTTAAAATTATCTCAAATGTACGTTGGATGATAATAATAAACATTTTTTAAATATATATTTTAAAATATTAAAATAACTATATTTTAAATTGATAGTTTTTGGGGCAGTTCAATTAGTAGTGGTTGTGAAAATGAAGTGTTATGTGCGAGGAGGTTTGAGGAATGGGCATACATAGACACCTATAGGTTACCATGGTAGCAGTTGGCATGCTAGGACCCTGAGTCGGCATCACCACCCTCGGGTGATTCGGGCGTGTCAAGCAATCCGTGTTGGGCGTTCGGGTGGGTGCGCACTCGTGTGAGGTGCCCATGGGCAAGGCAACACGAGGAGAGCATGCCCACACCGAGTGCGGGTGAACCATGGACAAGGTCGACCGAGCGACTAAGTAAAAACGAAAGTGCAACGATGGAAGTGAGATGTCGCAAAATGGATTGGTCAATATGCATGTCAACATGAGCACCTGGCGAACAATCGTCTTGGGTCGGTTTGGTGGGCCGAGACCCCCAAGAGCCGTGACCCTTCACTTAACCAATCGTTAGGAGGCGTATATATACAGGAGAGGGTCGAGTTGGGGAGAACAATAAGAAAAACTGTAGAAAAACAACCATCCGAGTTCGTAGTGTGAAAGAATGGGTAGTCAGGTGTGGCAAAGTTAGAAAAATTGCGGCAAGGCATTCAGATGAGTCCGAGGGTCAGGCAGGTCGTGTAATCGTAGCAGTAAAACTCGCCAGCACTTGAGTTTGGATTTCAAGCAGGAGCGACAACAAGCGTAGCAGCAGGGTGTGGCGATTCAGAACATGGCATGCAAGCATGGGCAGCACACTGCACAACCGTGCAGGGAAGGACATGACGGGAAGGTTGTGAACTGTGCGTGCAGAAGAACACGTGTTGTTCAAGAAAAATTGACTCCTCGTGATTTCAGGAAGCAGGTCGAACAATAAACCGTGTGTGTGCAGAAATTTTAGAAAAAGGCTGAACTCATGGAGAGTTCGCCTCCCATCGTAAATTGATGTAAAATATTCTGAAATTGATAATAAAAATATTTACATTGATAAATGTTTTTGTTGGTCTCTTGTATTACTGCATTTTTATTATGATGTTATGTTTTCCGCACATAACTAATAATGGAAGAAACTAAGTGTAATGGTAGGTGTAGTCTGAAAGGCAAGAAAAAAGTTAAGTATGGGAGTCTAGCCAGTGTCACATGACACTCTGAAAGAGAAAACCAGCTCAGGGCTGTGACAATTGGTATCAAAGCTAATACAACTAGGTGCATTAGAGACCAAAGATGTATGCAAGTAGGGATTCTTGAGTCGAAGAAATGTTGGTTGCATAGTTTGGGGTTTCTTGACTTGGAGAGTCATGGAAAAACAATCCAAGCTTTGGTGGACATGGGTACCACTCATAATTTTATGAAGACAAGTTTGGCAAAAGAATTTGGGTTGCAGGTTACACCGCAAGATGTGGAGGTCAAGGCAGTGAACTCAAGGGCTAAAGTGTTAGGATTGGCCAATGATGTGCCGGTTCGAATTGCAAATTGGCAGGGTTCTTTGGACTTCACTGTGATGGAGATTAATGACTTTGATATGATATTAGGGCAGGATTTTTTGAAGGGAAACAAGGCAATTTTTGTCCCATTTTGCGATGATATTATGTTGATTGGAGACACACGGACGTGGAATTTTCCTACACACCAGCAGCGTAAGGAAGTGAAGGTGCAACATGTATCTGCACTAAGTATGAGTAGGGTGATGTGGTACATAGATGTACAGACATATGCGAAATTTGTCAAGAAGGTTGAGGATGATGATGATGGAGTGGGGATGCTTGTTCCAGACGAGATTTTCGATGTATTCTCCAAATATGCAGATCTTATGCCTGATGAGTTATTGAAAGTACTACAACCAAGACGTGCAATGAACCATCTCATTAGGCTAGATTCGGTGATGCAACCACCAACAAAAGCTCCTTATCAATTGTTAGGGCCGAATTTGGAGGAATTGAAATGAAGGTTGAAGGAATTGACTGATGAAGGTTTCATACGGCCTTCAAGGTCCCCGTATGGTGCTCAAGTATTGTTCCAGAGGAAGATATAGATGAATGAGTTACAAATGTGTTGTGATTATCATGCAATAAACAATCAGACGATAAAGAACAAGTATCCTTCGCAACTTCTTGCGGATTGTTTTGATAGGTTTTTGAAATACCAAGTGTTTTCAAAGCTGAACTTGAGACGTGTATATTATCAAGTGTGGATAGCAGAGGGGGATGAGAAGAAGACCACAATAGTGATGCGATACAAGAGTTTTTAGTTTCTTGTCATGCAATTCGGTTTGTGCAATGCTCCTGCTATCTTTTTCACATTGATGAATGAAATTCTACGTCCATTCCTGGATATGATTTTAGTTGTATACTTGGATGACATCGTTTTATTTAGTGACAACATGGAGGATCATAAGAAGCACTTGGATTTGGTATTCAAGCACTAAGGAAGAATCGATTGTTCTTGAATAAGTTGAATTGTATGTTCGCTTAGACCGAGATTTCGTTCCTTGGACACATAGTGGGTCAAAGTCACATACGGATGGAGCCGAGCAGGGTGCAAGCAATTGAGGATTGGGTTGAACCAAAGAATTTCTATGATATGATTGTCTTCTTGGGGATGAACAACTACCAACGAAATTTTGTAGAAGGGTATTCGAAAGTGAATGTGCCACTAATAGACCTTTTGAAGAAGGATAGAATTGGACAGAGAAGTGTCGAGTAACATTTGAAGAGTTGAAGAGGAGAATGGTGACAAATCTGATACTGAAGCTACTTGAATTTGAGAGACTATTTGAGGTGCACACAAATGCTTCTGATTTTGTGATTGGGGGGTACTCATGTAGGATGGACATCCGGTGGCATATGAGAGTCAAAAGTTGTAGGATGGAGAGCGATAGTATTTGGTACATGAGAAGGAGATGAATGCCATCATTCATTGTTTAGAGGTATGGAGGCATTACTTGAGTGGGAATCCTTTTGTTTTCAAGACTGACAACATTGCAACGAGTTATTTTGCATCCCAACCAAAATTGTCAGCAAAGCAGGGTCATTGGCAGGACTTCTTGGCAGAATTCGACATGACTATTGAGTATAGGTCGAGTAGACTCAATGCAGTTGCATATGCACTTAGCAAGAAGGGAAAATTGTATTATCTTGATGGAGTTTTAAGTTTCTTGTCATGCCATTCGTTTGGATGGTCATTTGGATAGTTAAAGAGGGCTAACCAGTGGATGTTAGAAGCCCTAATCAGGTGGCTTCAAAACCAACAACATATACCAGTCTAGTAGAAAAAACAAGGTATGTTTGATTGATGTATTAAAGTTGAATTGATGCTAGTTCGATGAGGTCCTAGGTTGGACAAGTTGTTTTATATGGTATTGGGAATTTAAGCTCTGTTGGAGGGCAGTGTGAAAGTGCCCAAGTTTGAGCCCTAAGTGCAACACCTTGATGGACTAAGATGGCTGCTAGAGGAGGGAGTTTGGAGAAGCTGAAGGTCTGGCCAACTAGGAGTATTTGTTGATAGCCCGTGTTCAATATTGGAGAAGTGAAATTTGATGATTACAGTGGCAACCCTCCTTCCCTATGTTAGTCTTCATTGGAGTAGCGCATGAAGAATATAGCGGGAAGACAAGTCCCAAATGAGCTTAGGAGCAACAGTGGGTAGGAGTTTCAAAGTTTTGTTGCCTTAAAGGATGAGGGAGTAGCTAGTGAGCATGAATACCCTATGTGTTATTGATAGATGGACTTATGATCAGCTAAAGGGAAGATTGGATAGCTGAGCTCAGTGGCCAAAGGGAGTTGGTGCATTAATAAAGACAGGTGATGAAAAACAAAAGCAAAGGACTTGTAGTGTACATGATACGAAAAAGTAGTTGTGAATGTGGACTACATCAACTAGACCATCAGTGTATCTTGTATTTTGTATTCTTGTACTAGTGGATATTTGAGGGCCATTATCGATGGTATAGGAGCCCTAGATTGTTGTATTATCAGATTGATTAATATAACGAAGTTGGGTTGTTGTATAAAATTGTTTAAAATGTTGTGCATATTTTGTGCACTAATGGATTTATTGTTGTATATTGTTCTGTTGTGCAAGGTAAACTTGTTGTGATACTTGGTTTGGTAGCAACATTGATTTAAGATTCTATCCTAGGCACTAGTATCGTGGAGAAACAACAATTAATACACAAGTTCATGAGGTGCTAATAAAATGGAATTTATCTATTTATGATGTAGTTTTATGATAGACAAGTTCATGAGCGGCTAGACATATACCTAATATAATGAAGTTTAGGTGTTTATGATGTAATCTTATGATGTAATACTAGCAATGAAGAAGGTGCATAATGCAACTTTGTAGAAAGTTTAAAGTTATAAATAAGATAATTCATAAGTTGCTATTAAGATGAAATTTAGGTATTTATGATGTACTTTTATTATCGACAAGTTCATGAGCGGCTAGACATATACCTAATAAGATGAAGTTTGGGTCTTTGTGATGTAATACTAGCATTGAAAAAAGGTGCAAAATGCAAATCTGTACTAAGTTTAAAGTTATAAATAAGGTAAGATGAAGTTTAGGTGTTTATAATGTACTTTTATGATGTAATTCTAGTATTAAAAAAGGGTGAAAAAAGTGACTCTATACAAAGTCTAAAGTTAAAAATAAATGATTGTTTGAATATTGGGGAAGTGACATTTGATGATTATATTCAGGGCTACAACCAAGAAGTGCAATGAACCATCACATTAGGCTAGATTCAGGGATGCAACCACCAACAAAAGCTCCTTATCGATTGTTAGGGCTGAATTTGGAGGAATTGAAACAAAGGTTGAAGGAATTGACTGATGAAGGTTTCATACGGCCTTCAAGGTCCCCATATGGTGCTCAAGTATTGTTCCAGAGGAAGATATACATGAAAGAGTTACAAATGTGTTGTGATTATCGTGCAATAAACAATCAGACGATAAAGAAAAAGTATCCTTTGCAACTTCTTGTGGATTGTTTTGATAGGTTTTCGAAATCCCAAGTGTTTTCAACGTTGAACTTGAGACGTGTATATTATCAAGTGTGGATAGCAAAGGGGGATGAGAAGAAGACCACGATAGTGATGTGATACAAGAGTTTTGAGTTTCTTGTCATGCCATTTGGTTTGTGCAATGCTCCTGCTATCTTTTTCACATTGATGAATGACATTCTACGTCCATTCTTGGATACATTTTTAGTTGTATACTTGGATGACATCATTTTATTTAGTGACAACATGGAGGATCATAAGAAGCACTTGGCTTTGGTATTTAAGCACTAAGGAAGAATCGATTGTTCTTGAATAAGCCGAATTGTATGTTTGCTCAGACCGAGATTTCGTTCCTTGGACACATAGTGGGTCAAGGTCACATACGGATGGAGCCGAGCAGGGTGCAGGCAATTAAGGATTGGGTTGAACCAAAGAATTTCTATGATATGAGAGTCTTCTTGGGGATGAACAAATACCAACGAAAGTTTGTAGAAGGGTATTCGAAAGTGACTGTGCCACTGATAGACCTTTTGAAGAAGGATAGAATTGGACAGAGAAGGGTCGAGTAACATTTGAAGAGTTGAAGAGGAGAATGGTGACAACTCTGATACTGAAGCTACTTGACTTTGAGAGACGATTTGAGGTGCACACAAATGCCTCTGATTTTGTGATTGGGGGGTACCCATGTAGGATGGACATCCGGTGGCATACGAGACTCAAAAGTTGAAGGATGGAGAGCGACAGTATTTGGTACATGAGAAGGAGATGAATGCCATCATTCATTGTTTATAGGTATGGAGGCATTACTTGATTGGGAATCCTTTTGTTTTCAAGACTGACAACGTTGCAACGAGTTATTTTGCATCCCAACAAAAATTGTCAGCAAAGCAGGGTCATTGGCAGGACTTCTTGGCAGAATTCGACATGACTATTGAGTATGGGTCGGGTAGACTCAATGCAGTTGCATATGCACTTAGCAAGAAGGGAAAATTGTATTATCTTGATGGAGTTTTAAGTTTCTTGTCATGCCATTCATTTGGATGGTCATTTGGACAGTTAAAGAGGGCTAACCAGTGGATGTTAGAAGCCCTAATTAGGTGGCTTCAAAACCAACAACATATACCAGTTTAGTAGAAATAAAAAGGTATGTTTGGTTGATGTATTAAAGTTGAATTGATGCTAGTTCGATGAGGTCCTAGGTTGGACAAGTTGTTTTATATGGTATTGGAAATTTAAGCTCTGTTGGAGGGCAGTGTGAAAGTGCCCAAGTCTGAGCCCTAAGTGCAACACCTTGATGGACTAAGGTGGCTGCTAGAGGAGGGAGTTTGGAGAAGCTGAAGGAGTTTGGAGAAGCTGAAGGTCTAGCCAACTAGGAGTATTTGTTGATAGCCCGTGTTCAATATTGGGGAAGTGACATTTGATGATTATAGTGGCAACCCTCCTTCCCTATGTTAGTCTTCATTGGAGCAGCGCATGAAGACTATAGCAGGAAGACAAGTCCCAAATGAGCTTAGGAGCAATAGTGGGTAGGAGTTTCAAAGTGAGCAGCTAGTGAGCATGAATACCCTATGTGTTATTGATAGATGGACTTATGATTAGCTAAAGGGAAGATTGGATAGCTGAGCTCAATGGCCAAAGGGAGTTGGTGCATTAATAAAGGCAAGTGATGAAAAACAAAAGCAAAGGACTTGTAGTGTACATGATACGAAAAAGTAGTTGTGAATGTGGACTACATCAACTAGACCATCAGTGTATCTTGTATTTTGTATTCTTGTACTAGTGGATATTTGAGGGCCATTATCGATGGTATAGGAGCCTTAGATTGTTGTATTATCAAATTGATTAATATAACGAAGTTGGGTTGTTGTATAAAATTGTTTAAAAAGTAGTGCATATTTTGTGCACTAATAGATTTATTGTTGTATATTGTTCTGTTGTGCAAGGTAAAATTGTTGTGATACTTGGTTTGGTAGCAACATTGATTTAAGATTCTATCCTAGGCCCTAGTATCGTGGAGAAACAACAATTAATACACAAGTTCATGAGGTGCTAATAAAATGGAATTTATCTATTTATGATGTAGTTTTATGATAGACAAGTTCATGAGCGGCTAGACATATACCTAATATAATGAAGTTTGATGTAAGTTTAGGTGTTTATGATGTAATACTAGCAATGAAGAAGGTGCAGAATGCAACTTTGTAGAAAGTTTAAAGTTATAAATAAGATAATTCATAAGTTGCTATTAAGATGAAATTTAGGTATTTATGATGTACTTTTATTATCGACAAGTTCATGAGCGGCTAGACATATACCTAATAAGATGAAGTTTGGGTCTTTGTGATGTAATACTAGCATTGAAAAAAGGTGCAAAATGCAAATCTGTACTAAGTTTAAAGTTATAAATAAGGTAAGATGAAGTTTAGGTGTTTATAATGTACTTTTATAATGTAATTCTAGTATTAAAAAAGGGTGCAAAAATTGACTCTATACAAAGTCTAAAGTTAAAAATAAATGACTGTTTGAATATTGCAAGATACTTTTCAAAAATTGATTTGAAGAATCAAGATTAGAGAAAGTGTGCAAAACGAAACTCTATACAAAGTTTAAAAGTATAAATAAGATGATTATTTGAAGATAACAAAATACCTTTTAAAAATTGAGTTTAAAATTATAAATAAGATGATTATTTGAAGATAACAAAATACCTTTAAAAATTGATTTGAATGGTAGATTTCACCGTATCAAGATTAAAGAAGGGAGTAAATGGAAGACAACTTTTAAGAAAAGGTTGCATGGATGGATTGCTATGTCATTTAATTTAAAAAATATAATTGGCATCTTTATTAGATTGGTGAATGAGGTAATAATACTATTCATGATCAATAAAACCAACCAACGATGTCATAAACCTTTTGCATTGTATGGTAAAAGCCATTCCAGAACAATATTCAGAGACATAGTGGGGAAAATGAAGGGGGCAATGCCATTACACGCACCAGCCCTTGTCAATCCCGTTCCACAACATGCTATTCCGTATGTTTGAGTTCCACAACATGCTATTCCATATGTCAGTCAATATACAGGGTATTGCCTACTGTGTCATCAAGAACAATAGAAAAGGAACAAACTACCAAGCTCGCCACCTGTTTTCCCAATCCTTTTGTTTATAAAATGCTTTATATTTAAAGTTCTCACAACAGCCAGGCAACCACCCATGGGAGGGAGTCCAACGAGATATATTTTGTGGGTACCGTCTCTGTATATCTGCAATGGAATGAGTATTAAGCGAACTACTAAACTTCATCAAAAATTAGTCACTTTAATCTGTTATCTTAAAAATAGTTTGTTGGTGCCCTCCCTCTATATCTCCTTCCAAATTTATGCTATGAGGGTCAAGTAAACTATTGAGGTCCTTGACAATTGATCATTTTGCAGTTAGTTCTCATTTTACATTTTACATTATATATCTCCTTCCAAATTTATGCTATGAGGGTCAAGTAAACTATTGAGGTCCTTGACAAATTGATCATTTTGCAGTTAGTTCTCATTTTACATTTTACAGTACATGACTCATGCATCATACATTGTAACATTAACTCTTATCCTGTTCAGAGAACCCCAAAATAATACTTCAAAATGGAAGAGAGTTTATTTGAATGGAAAAGCACAAAAAATGGTGCATGAAAAATACCCTGAACCTGAATGAAATTGTTGGCTTCTTTAAGTGGAAACTCCTGTGATATTGCTCAACATTAATTTCTGCCAAACGAATTAGTAGACCAACATAGCTGATTGCAAATTCGTGTACTTCCCAGTATACATATGAACAGAGCACTCCTTATAATGTCTGATGCATTCCTTATAGTCCGACAATTCTTGAAGTGATGCACTTGGCATTGCAGCATGCAAAATATTGGTGAACTATTGTTTGGGATCAAATACTAGGGCTGATGCTCAACTTATTGCAATTTTAGTACATACAGGGAACTCGGTCGTGATATTGTCATGCACAGTTCCTCCTGAATCAAAGATTACATCCATTAGCCGTAGTCAAACCAACTAAGAACATTTATTTATAAAATTTAAGCAGCCTAAACGTACATAATAAGCAGTGACTTCACCTGCAAAGTCTCTAGCCGGTGCAAGCCTGGGCTTCATGCTGAACCATCTGAATCTGAATTTATACTTCGATATGAAGCTAGAACTTGCAAAAACCAGAGATCATCCTCAGCATTAGGAAATCACAAGAGAATGAAACACAGCAGAACAGGATATCAAAACGCAAAAGCGTGGGCCTGGAGTCTTCTCAAAAAAATGTTGAAATAGCTGCAGAGGGATATTTGTTAAATGGTTGATATTTGTTAAATTCCCAAACTAATTCCCAAGTTAGATTGCCCCACAATATCAGAAGTGGAAGCCCCTCAGAACTGGTGCAAAGTTGATGTTTGACATTTTGGAAATCTACCGCCATATAGACACTAGTTAAATTTCCAAAAATATTCCGATCCTGAAACGTCTCCAAACTGGAAGCACCTGACAGGTAGAGGTTGAAGTCTGTTAAATTTCCAAAAGACAATCTGACAAGTAGAGATTGAAGTCTGTTAAATTTTCAAAAAACATCAGAGTCGGAAGCAGAAGCACCTGACAAGTTGATGTTGAAAGACATTTCCAAAAAAAATTAGAAGCTGTTGGAAATTCACCATCATCTCGGCAAATTTCCCAAATAAATCGAAAGCTTAAGCGTCTCCAAACTGGAATCACCTGACAATTTAATGTTGATATTTTGGACATCTATTAAATCTAAAAAGAAATTTGAAAACAGAAGCGTTTCCAAACTGGAAGCACGACACAACTTAATGGAAATGTTGACATCTGTTAAATCCCCAAAAAATTACGCGGAAGCGTCTCCAAAATTGAAGAACCGTCCACCTTCTGAAGATTTGGAAGCGTCCCCAAACTGGAAGCACCTGACAAGTTTAAAATTTCCTAAGAAATACGGAGACGGAAGCGTCCCCAAACTGGAAGCACCTAACATGCTAATTGTGACATTGGATAGATCCCCTGAAAAAATTGGACGCGGAAGCGTCTCCAAACTAGAAGCACCGTTGACATCTTCCAAATGTATGCTCATGTCGACATCTGCTAAATTTCCTAAGAAATGCGGAAGCGGAAGCGTCCCTAAACTGGAAACATGTGACATGTTAATGATGACATTGGATAGATCCCCTGAAAAAATTGGACGCGTAAGCGTCTCCAAACTAGAAGCACCGTTGACATCTTGCAATTCTATGCTCATGCGGACATGTTCTAAATTTCCTAAGAAATTCGGAAGTGGAAGCGTCCCCAAACTGGAAACACCTGACATGAGAATGTCGACATGTAATAGATCCCCTGAAAAAATTGGACGCGGAAGCGTCTCCATACTAGAAGCACCGTTGACATCTTGCAAATGTATCCAAATGTTGACATCTTCTAAATTTCCTAAGAAATGCGGAAGCGGAAGCGTCCCCAAACTGGAAACACCTGACATGTGAATGCGGACATTGGATATATCCCCTGCAAAAACTGGACGCGGAAGCGTCTCCAAACTAGAAGCACCATTGACATCTTGCAATTGTATCAAAATGTCGACATGTTCTAAATTTCCTAAGAAATTCGGAAGCGGAAGCGTCCCCAAACTGGAAACACCTGACATGTGAATGCAGACATTGGATAGATCCCCAGAAAAAATTGGACGCGGAAGCGTCTCCAAACTACAAGCACCGTTGACATCTTGCAATTCTATGCTCATGCAGACATGTTCTAAATTTCCTAAGAAATTCGGAAGCGGAAGCGTCCCCAAACCGGAAACACCTGACATGCCAATGTAGACATGTGATAGATCCCCTGAAAAAATTGGACGCGGAAGCGTCTCCAAACTAGAAGCACCGTTGACATCTTGCAATTGTATTCTCATGACGACATGTGCTAAATTTCCTAAGAAATTCGGAAACGGAAGCGTCCCCAAACTGGAAGCACCTGACCAATTAACGTCAATGTTGACATGTGCTAAATTTCCTAGGAAATTCGGAAGCGGAACCGTCCCCATGCTGGAAGCACCTGACAACTGAATGGAAATGCTGACATGTGATAGATCCCCAGAAAGAATTGGACGCTGAAGCGTCTCCAAACTAGAAGCACCGTTGACATTTTTGAAATCCACGGCCAGGTTGATTTTGGCATTTGTTAAATTTCCAAAAAGCAGCGTCTGCAAACTGGAAAGATCTGACAAGCTGATGTTAATATTTGTGAAATTTTCAAAACACTGAAGCGTCTTCAACCTGGAAGCACCTGACAATTCAAAATGCTGGAGATTTCTTAAATTTTCAAAAGAATCTGGAAGCTTCTCCAACATAGAAGCATCTAATACAGTGAAGTTCTGGAGATTTGTTAAATTTCCAAAACAATTAGGAAGCGTCTCCCAACTGGAAACACCTGACAATTCCAAGTGCTGGAGATTTATTAAATTTCCAAATGAGTTTGGAAGCGGCTTCAACCTAGAAGCATCTAACAGAGTGAAGTGCTGGAGATTTTTTAAGTTTCCAAAAAAGCTGGGAAACGTCTCCCAACTGGAAGCACCCGACATTTTGAAGTGCTCGAGATTTCTTAAATTTTCGAAAGAACGCGGAAGAGTCTGGAAACTGGAAGCATTTAACAAAGTGAAGTGCCGGAGATTTGCTAAATTTCCAAAAAATATGGGAAGGGTCTCCCAACTAGAAGCACCTGACATTTCGAAGTGGTCAAGATTTGTTAAATCTCCAAAAGAATTCGGAAGCGTGACTAGACTGGAAGCCTGATTCAAATTGATGCGCTGAAGGTTTGTCAGCTTTCCGAAGGACTCAGGAAGCGACACCATCTCTGAACACCTTTGTAGGATCAAACATTTCAACGATTGCAGATTGCAAAATTCCTCCGGCAAGCTTTTGAGTGGGAGGATCCGATTTTCATGACCCACAAAAATCTTTTCAAGGCGTGTCAGATGCCCTATGGAGCTCGGAAAGTGTGAAAGAGGAGAAAATATATTTAGCTCTCGCAGCTGGAGAGGCGCCTGCAATGTTCACATTTCAAGAAAAGATATTTAGTTTTTGCAGCTGGACACGTTTCTGCAATGTTCATATTTCAACTATAAGAAAGATTTATGAGGGATATCATCTAAAATCTGAAACGAAATGTGAAAGAGGAGTAAACATAGATATTTTTTTTATGAGGAATATCATTTACACATTGAAATGAGATGTGAAAGAAGAATACACGCACATATAATCTGAATACCTGAGACTCATCTTGCCACAACATTTTCAATTCGCTCCCAGCCACTTCTAAAACTCTTAAATTATCCATGGGAATCCAAGAAGGAAAGGACGAGTGCGGACAATGATACCAGCGGAGCCATCGCAGGGGTACTGACGGAGTTCTAATCCATAATATAGCTTCTAAACAGCGGAGCCATGGCAGAGGTACTGACGGAGTTCTAGTCCTTAATATAGCGTTTAAATAACCACCTTCAGTGGCAAGAATTTCCAAATTGATACAATCATAACGATTTTTATTGAAAAGTTTCCACCTAGGGTCTTTCAGATGCGAGGGGCTTGAAAACAGGAGAGAGTGTGGCACCCGAGGAACCATTGAAATTCCACGGACTTTGGTTACGACCTATTCATTCATCAAAAAGTACACATTATCTATCTTTCTGGCATAAAAATAAGGCAGACTAAAGATTAGGAACTGAAGAACAGAGAGGATTAATGGATGGACGTTGAAGCACTCACATGAGATGAAGTTTGCTCCAAAAAATCATCAATTTGGGAAAATCGACGAGGCATCGATTCTTCGTGGGCAATAATTCTTCCCATATCTCTAATTTGATCATGCATTTTTATCTTCTTCTTGCTGTCCACCTCCAGTAGACATTTACTCTCTAGATTTTCAAGCCCCACCATCCCCCATATTCTTATTGCCGTATCTATTTCCTCTCCTATGAAAAAACAAACAATATCTAAAAATATTTTTTGATCCTCTTTTTCGAGTTTCTCATAACTAATGCGGAGTCTGTTTTGTATTTCAGTAGGAGGTCTCTTCTGAAGTTGATCCAGTAACTCTTTCCAATATGACTGCTGTCGTCCACAAACAGTCGCCCCAAAGACTTTCAAAGATAATGGTAATCCGTCACACGCCCTTACAAACCGATTTACCAGAGCTGCAAACACTTGTGGTGGATCTCTCTGATGGAAGGCATGGCAGCAGAAGAGATCTTTGGAGTCTGGTATACTCAGGCCCTCTAGATTATAAATTGATTCGTTTTCGAGTCCTGAGCTTCTAAGGACATGCTTATCACGAGAGGTAACCAAAATGAGGCTCTGCGGGCTAAGGGAATCCTTCATTGATGAAAGCTTTTCCATCTGGTCTGCATCATCTACATCATCGAGAATAATAAGAGCATGGCAAGATGAGAGATGTTTTTTAAGTTCCCATATACCCTGGTCAGGATTCTCAATTTTGATATCAGTATGTTTCAATTCCTGAATGAGCTTACTCTGCAAAAAACTTAAAGACATTGTCCTTGCAGTTTCTCTAACATCCAGTAAAAAGACTGATTCTTTATAATGTGCTCTTTTGAGGTTGAAGAAGTGTTTAGCCAGAGTAGTTTTACCAACCCCACCTGTGCCCACAATTGCTGCAACTCTAGCTCCCACGCTCTTCAACTCTTTCCCTATGGTATTCAACTCCTCCTGCTTCGATAGGACCCTCCTTTCAAAATCTTGCAATTTCTCACCCAACCCAGTTGGATATTTTGCCACATCCAACGGTACTTTTGGAACTTTCTTCACGACTCCTTGCACGACCTTCTCCAAGAGGTCATACTCATCCCTGAGTATTATATAGTTGAGAGAACGACATAAGTAGCGAAAAAAGGACCAGCATAGCACCTGATATCACTCTTAACAAATTCAAAACTAAAATGTAATGGAAGAGACAGCGGGGAGATCCAGCTTACCCACGCATCACGAAACCGCTTATATCTGCAACATGAGAAAGCGCATCTCTCCAACTTTGAATGGTCTCTGAGTCGTAGCGTGGCTTCTCTTTACCAGTTTTTGGGTCGCGTGTTATCTTCTGCTGGAGGTTCTCTAGAGCTTCATAGTACGCACCGCCTTTGACCGTCCAGCGGAGCACAGAAGGCTCAACGCCGTAAAACACGGGAAGAATGGTAGCCCCCGATTTTACCATGAGAACAAGCTCATTAAGGCACCACTCTGATGTCGCATATGTAGGAGAGAATACGGCAACCTGGACGGAGGATCCTCTGATGGCGGCTTCTAATTGAGAAGTAATGTTATATCCCTCTATCAATTCCTGTTCGTCAAGAAAGACTTGCAATCCCTGGTTCCGAAGGCAACGGTAGAGACGAGTGGCGAAGGTGTGTTTACAGTCGGGGCCACGATGATTGATAAAAACATCGTAGCAGGGATAAGAGGTGGAGGCAGAAGAAGCAGAGGCGACTGTACGCTGGGACATTGGAATTGGACACTGGATAATTGCAGGGATGGTGAAAATAATAATAAGAAACGAAGTGAGGCCGATAGAATGGATTCACTAAACAGGCGACCAAGGAAGCGGCGATATATTAAATGAGATGCTTTCATCTGCAAGCGATCTGATCATGAAAACAATAATTAAGAAAGTGGCGTGCTGGCCATAGATTATAATCACTAGTAACAACTTGCAACCATAGTCAAACACCTTTATTGTACGATATTCCATATTAACCACTAAACGCTTCGCCATTTACTTTTGTTGCCGACCATCACGTGAAGAGATGGAACTCTGTATTGTACGATATTCCATATTAACCACTAAACGCTTCGCCATTTACTTTTGTTGCCGACCATCACGTGAAGAGATAGAACTCTAGCGACACCATCCAGTCCACTCACATCATGGAGCATGGAAAGTCTTATTTTTTCGCAATCAATATTTCTGGCGAGCCTCAGCGGCCATAAGCCCATTAATACGGTCAGGAGTGGATACCTGCTGCACGATGATCTACGGTTTTAATCCGATGATGGGTATCAACTACTTGGCCGCATTAATGGGCCTATGGCAGCTAAAATAAAGCTCGCCAATATTACCACTACTATCGGTCCATTAATGCGGTGGCAGATACACTAGCCACCGTTAGATTTAAAATTGGTTTTAATCCGATGATGGGTATCAACTACTTGGCCGCATTAATGGGCCTATGGCAGCTAAAATAAAGCTCGCCAATATTACCACTACTATCGGTCCATTAATGCGGTGGCAGATACACTAGCCACCGTTAGATTTAAAATTGTTTAAATCTAACGGTGGGCAGTGTATCTGCCACTGCATTAATGAGCCGATAGCAATGGAAATAAGCTTCCCCTTATTTCTTTGGCTATTGACACATTAATGCTCCAAAGTACCACATCTATACCCCAGGGTCATGCGAGCCATGCCAATCGTGTCAGAGCGGTCAATTTGCAATGATTGAGATGTCGTTGCCCGAGTGGTGCCGTGAACAGTGAACCCAGCCCGAAACACAATGGATGTTAATCCCGTCATACTTCAACGTTTTAATTAAAAATTTTATTTACTTATTATTAAAAATAATAATTTTATTATAAAATAAAATTAAAAAACCAAGTTTTTCAATGCTTCTAGATTCTAAAGTGGAATGTTATTAAAAAAAATAACTTTAAGATAGATGCAAGTTCGTATGAGTAAAATATATCTAAATTTTAGTTAAATTTATATTTAATTTTTATTAAAAATAATAATTTTATTATAAAATAAAATGAAGAGACTAAGTTTTCTAATCACTTTCTAAAATATGTAAAATAAATAATCATCCGAAAATGAATGTTATTACAAAAGAAAAAAAACATAGTTATACCTTATATATAGAACTTCAGATTGGGAATTAACATCATGCAAGAAGACGGCAACTGAGCGAACCCTCGTTGAACCCTAGCTATGGCAGCCGCAATTCCTGGACTGCTTGAGGCTGCTCGGGTCTCTCATTGACTCTGTGCGTTTTGCACCACTCGGCTATGGCCGTTGGGACCCCTCACAAGTTATTTGGTGGAGTTTGACTTCGATTTCTGCATTTTCTTGAAACCTTGTTTGTCGACTGTTGTGCCCTTCGGAATCAGCGCTTCCTGGGATCTAGTCGACTTGTAGAGGTGTGGGGTCTTCGTTCTGGGCCCGTCTCTGTTGGTAGCACATTCTCCGGTTTGGCCGAGGTTTTTTGGGGCGTGTAAGACCTACTTGGTCCGTTATTCGTTGGTCTGTGGTTGTATTTAACTTCTTTGGCAACCAGAATTCGATCCCTGGAGCTGTCAATGACTGCCCCACTTTCTTGGGGTTCCGCCTGTGACATTTGGATGTGCTGTTGTGTATGTGTTCGATGCCCAGAGTGTTTTACTCGCTTTTGGTGGGGATCTCTGATTGTCTGGAGACCGTTTGTTTCTATCTGGCCCGCATCTGTGCATTACCATCTGGGCTTGCTTCCGGCTTGTTTGGGTTACTATTTGTTTATCCTCGAACCGGATTTGACTTCTGGGCGGCCAGCACGGGGTTTGGGGGTTTATCGCCATTATCCAACTGACTATTGGCCGTTTGCCATTGGATTTGTCGTGCTAGCATCATGAGTGTATATGAGGAGGAGCTGGACTACACGGAGGACCCATTGGCAAGTGTAGATATTTGGGGACATAATGACCCTGTTGTATCGGATGAGATGGACGATATGATCCCGGTTGCTTCTTGCTCGAGGCCAGCTCTGCCTAGCCATTCTGAGGTGGCTATTGCTTCACCTCCATCCGCGGAACTTGATCAATTATGCGTTAATACTGCGTCACCATCAAATATTGGACTCTAGAGAATTCCACTGGCTGGCACTTCTTTGGATGTGGGCGATTTGGAGCTATCCGGGCCATTGGGGGATGCAGTGTACCAAAGTATTGGAGAGGCATCTATCTCTCTGGAACACCTAAACATTGGGGGCTCTTCGTCGCACCGTGGAACGCCTCTCTGTGGTTCTCATGGAGGGTGTGTGCCTTGTAGTGGAACTTCGGTGTGCGTTCCAGCCTCGGCTTCTGGGGTGTTTACCAATATACCGGGGGACCTGCAAACCTTAGACAAGCCGAGCTCGTCTTCAGACTCGGAGAACGCATCCGACCCGGATAAGGGGCGATCTAATAAAGAGAGCAAGCACAAGACTACAAAGAATAAGCTCAACATTTTCACGAACTTTGGGCGTGAGTGTGGAATGGAGGATTGGGGGCTCATTGCTGCCACTATGCTAGTGGGGAGGGTTAGGGGTCGGAAATACTCCGCGGCGAGGCTGCGGCAGTGGACTGGTGAGATCTAGGGCTGTTCTCTCAATGTCCTCCCGGAGGTTACGGTTCTACCGAAGGGCTGGTTTTCCCTCACATTTGCTCGGCCTGATCAATCGGAGTGGGCACTTAGACTCTGGCATTTAGAAATGCATCTGGTTTACCTCAAGCGATGGGTTCCGCTATTTGACCCCAAAAAAGAGATTGCAAGCACTGGCCCTATTTGGATGAGATTGCCTGGACTACCGATTCAATTCTGGAACGACACTGCTTTCAAAAATATCGAAATTCTATTTGGTCGGTACCTGGATCACGACAAGTCCTACCGGAGCACTGGGAGCAAGGTTGTTGCTCACATTTTGATATTCCTAGACACTAGGGATGGACTTCATGACAATCCCAATATGCTATTTGATGGAATGGTGTGGCAACAGGTCTTGGATTATGAAGGGGTGCCATTTCGCTGCAGGAAATGTCACAAGGTTGGTCATTAATACAAGGAGTGTCCAAAGTTTGGATTCTCTCACCAGGCTGTCAAGATCTCCTGCAATGTGGCCACCCAGATTGAGGTTATTACAAGCTCTAGCTCGGATCCTGTGGATGGGCACCTAGACGAGCTGGAACAGCTAGTGGCTAAGCAGCTGGGTGTGTCTCTCCCGCTACCTACTTGGCCAACAACTCAACCCCAATCACATCCTCAATCCACTCCGGAGCCACCTGTTCCGGCTGCGACTATACTGGGTACCTCTCCTATTCCTGACTCTTCTATTTCTAATATAAAGTCCTATTCTTTATCCATCTCTATTCCATGTTTATCTACTAGTTCTGTTATGTCTGCACTTCGGTATCCTTCTATCTGTTGTACTATTGCATAAGCTCCGCCTTCCTTCACTCCCATTATCCTACACACCTCTGCTGATTCCTCATGTCACTCCTCTACCCGCTCGGAGACATCTACTTTGAAACACAATTACTTCCTCAGATCTATTACTCACCCCCACTCGGAGGACTCATTTGGCATTGGCCAAGGCCCGAGTTGTCAACCCAAAAAATCAAGAGGTCGGCCATTTGCCTTAGCTAAAGCCATCAAAAGGGAAAATATGGAAGTAGAGGCTGGAACTCAATCTGCTCTTATGAGGGTCCTTAGAGCAAGGAGGCCATTCCGGGAGTGTCATCATGATTTGTCTCTCATACAATTGCAGGGGATTGGCCAACCCCGAAAAGAGATTGGCCCTAAAAGACTTAATTGCTCAAAGATCCATTAACATCCTTTTTCTCCAAGAAACTTTAAGAGCGGGCGACGCAGTCGCTGCCCTTCTAAATGCTTTTCTACCCAACTGGACGTTTATCACATTGGATGTCCACAGCCGATCAAGTGGTAGTGCCATGGGCATCAATTGCAGAACCACCAAGATGCTTAATTTCTGGGGTCGACCTGGTGTACTGGGTATGGACATTATATTCAGACATTCTGAGTAGTGTTTCTTCCTTATTAATGTATATGGTCCTTGTTTGAACCGAGAAGCCTTTTGGAACTCCTTACTGGATTGCTCTCTCCTCAACTCGCCTCTAATTATAGTGGGGGGTGATCTGAATTTTTCATTAAGCATATCTGAATCCTGGGGAACTCGGGCTAACCCGGATCCTTTAGCTGAGTTTTTCAGTACTAATCTTGATGCGGTTGACCTTGTCGACATTCAGACCACTAAGATTCTACCCAATTGGAGGAACAGGAGGACTGGAGTGGCGGCTCTGGCCCAAAGATTAGATTGATTTCTGATCAAAGTGCCTCTACTTAACATCATTGACCATGCCAGACAATGAGTGGGACAAGGTGGTTTGTCGGATCACTCCCCGATCTTTTTGGAATTTGAATGTGGTCCTCACAGGGCTAGACCACCATTCAAATTTAGCTCCAGATGGTTGCAGGACCCAGAATATCATGATCTGGTTCAACATGCCTAGCAGCATTGCCGGATGAGGACCCTGCCCGAATCATCAATGATAATATATCTCACATTAAACGCCTGACTATCAATTGGGTTAAAAATAAGAAGTGCCTGGAGCGGGAAGAAATCAATCGGTTTGATTTGGCGATTGCACAACTTAACAGCTCTGATCTCTCTGGCTATCGGTCTAGCACATCCAAAGAGCAACTCATTGCCCTGGAATCTTCTAAGGCTAAGATCCTGAGACAAAAAGAGGAGGACTGGAGGCTCAAGAGCCGTGCTATTTGGCTTCAGGTTGGAGACGAAAATTCAAAGTTCTTCCAACAACATGCTAATGGTCGCAGGACTGCCAACTCCATATGGGAGCTCACTGATCAGCATGGGTATGTTGCTTGTACTCAATCTCAATTACAGGATTTGGGGACTCAGCGTTTTACTAACCTTTATAGGGCACCCATGCACATTGACCTCCCTGATATTATGCATATTACTCATTCTTTCAATAGATTTGTGGAACTGGAGCAGGTTGACTATCTTAATGCTCTAGTCACCATGGGGAAATTGGAGGGGGTTTTGAAATGGTTCAAAAAGGACAAAAGCCCTGGGCCAGATGGCTGGCCAATTGAATTTTTCATACATTTTTTTGAGTTGATTTGTAATGATCCGCTGACCATGATTGAAGATAGTAGGGTGCGGGGACGCATCTATGATGGATTCAACTCCACTTTCATTGCACTCATCCCTAAATCTGACCACCCGGCCAGCTTTCATGATTACAGACCTATTTCGCTCTGCAACTACATTTACAAGATTATCTCAAAAATTATAGCGAATCGCATTAAGCCTTTTATATCTTCTCACATTGCTAAGGAACAATTTTCCTTCTTGCATCATAAGCAAATCCACGAAGCTATTGGCACGACCCAAGAAGCCCTCCATTCCATAAAATCCAAGCACCTTAAATCCACTATTCTCAAGATTGATCTAGATAAGGCTTTTGACGGGTGAATTGGAGCTATTTGCACATCATACTTATTCAAACTGGCTTCCCTCATACATTCATCAATTGGATAATGGGATGTATCTGTCATGCTTCCTTCAGCATTCTCCTTAATGGCACTGCATCCAACTTTTTCCATGCAAGTCGTGGTTTGCGTCAAGGATGTCCTCTGTCTCCCTTATTATTTGTGCTTGTTATGGAAGGCTTATCTGTACTTATTAAAGATGCAAAGGCCCGGGGTACCATTCATGGTCTCCAGATTAATGATCTCATTCAAATCACTCATCTATTATTTGTTGATGATGTTCTAATATTTCTCAATGGTTCTAGACAGGACTTGATTCAGTTTGATAAGCTCCTCCATAGTTTTTGCAAAGCCACTGGAAAGATACCAAATGCACTCAAATCTACTATCATTATGACCGGATGCTCGGCTCAGGAACTTGGCACTGCCAGGACTCTATTTTCCTATGTTCATGCAGACATCAATGATGGTCTTAAATATCTGGAATATCACATCAAGCCTAATGATTATCAGATTAAAGACTGGAATTGGCTCATAGCCAAAGTGGAGCGCAGAATAAATGTTTGGTACAATAGATGGTTATCCAGAGCTGGGCGATTAGTCCTTATCAAATCGGTGCTCGAAGCTATTTCGGTCTATTGGATAACACTGGCTTGGTTATCTAGAGGTGTTACCAATAGAATCAAATGTATCTGTCGTCATTTCCTTTGGCGCAATCACGACAAGGACTACACATTTGCCTGGGTCGCTTGGGACCACATTAACATACCCAAGCAATGGGGCGGTTGGGGGATCAAGGATCTCCATTTATTTTCGAATGGCCTTGCTGCCAAGATGTGTTGGCACTTACTCACTGGTCACAGTCTCTGGAAGGAGGTCATAGTTGCTAAATACATCGCGCCCAGGAACACCATCGACTGGATCAGAGATCGCATTGGGTCGCACACTGGGGCTTCAATCATTTGGAAAGCTGTCACTAAGGCCGCACATATCATTCAACGTGGATTGAATTGGCAAATTGGATCTGGTTCATCTGTGAGAATCGATGCCGATTCTTGGTCTAGTAGTGGAAAATTCTATAAATTACCAGAATATTTGCGGGATCATCTGACCCACAAAGAAATCATTTACCTTGCACAAATCGCGGACCCGATTCACACTTCTTGGATGAGTCAAGCCTGGCTGTCGGCCGAATTTCTCGAAATTCCTCGAGATGGGCTCCGAATCTGGAACAACTACATTTGGGCATCAAGAGCATCTAACATCAGGCTCACAGATCAGGATGACAGGCTGATCTGGGCATACTCTCCATGTGGACAATATGCCCCAAAACTTGGATATCTGACACTCATTCAGCATAAAGAGCTGCCACACAAGGCTTGGTGGTGGCACAACATATGGAAGTTAAAGGTGTCGCACAAGCACAGGACCCTTTTTTGGTGCATATTAAATAAATACATTCCCACCATGGATTTCCTCCACTGACGAGCTATTAATGGACCCTCGCGTTGCTGCTACTGCCTTTCAAATTGTGAAGACTCCTCGCACCTTTTCCTCCACTGTAATGTTATATCGGCCATTTGGGTTTTGGTGACAGAAAACTTGCGATGTCACTTCCCCTGGCAGGGTGTTCCACTGATTGATGCTTGGACTATTTGGTGGGAACTTACTGCAAATTCCACTAAGTTGCGCAACCTACCTCTGATTTTTGCCTGGGAAATTTGGATTGGCCACAATAGATACATTTTTAACAGCCAACCGATTTTGGGTGACCGAATTTTTGCCTCCATCATAGCAGCATACAACCTTCTGCCTGAAGATGAACAACGAAAACCACCTCCAATGGTTGTCCCTAAATTGATTGGTCGAAGTAGACCTTGGGCCTATTTTGATGGGGCGTCCAACCCGCAAGGATGTGGGTGGGGGGGGGTGCTATCCTTCACTAGATGATCATCACCATTACCAAATCAGAATGGGAACGGGTCCCGGATCGAACAATTATGCTGAACTACAATGCCTTAGACTTCTATTGATGTTTGCACGAGAAATTCATTGCAACTCCATTCAGATTTTTGGGGACTCTCTGCTTATGATCAACTGGTTCAATGAATTTTCTCATTGCCACACGCACACACTATCTGCACTTCTAAGGGAGGTCCATCATCTCAAGCTCTTATTTAACTCAATTTCTATGGCACACATTTACAGGACCAGGAACAAAGTGGCTGATAAGCTATCCAAAGAAGTCGCGGAGCTGAACTGGGGAACATGGCATATTACTGAGCAGATTGGAGAATAGGTATTCAGGTTTTATCATCGACCTTTTATGGATGAGGCACCAGATCTCAGGGCTATTTGATCGAACAACCTACTTTGGGAGATTATTTTGGTATTGGTTTATCTCCCATGGACTATCTACCGGCTATTGTGTATATTTTTTCATTTTGCTATCTTTTTCCCTGCAAGTTATGCACCGAACTTACAGGCATGATATATGTTACTGATACTTGTATCAGCAGTATGTATTTGTTAGTTTCTTATGGTTGTCTATTATGGACACTTGATGGTTTGATGACAGTTATGTAGTTTATACTACCAGCATATGTAACATGTAACTTATCATATTAATGAAAAGTTACGAATTTTTCCCTTGTGAAAATAGAACTTCAAAACATGTAAAATTAACAATCATCTGAAAATAAAAATATTATTATAAAAATTTAAATTTAAAAAAAAAAAATTATTATTACAGGAATTTGAATTTTTAATCCTTTTGTAAATTTCTACCAACTTCCTAGTCTCCAAGTTATAATTTTTCACGTTATTTTTCAAATGGTTAGAGAACTCAGTTAAAATTTAGATAAATATTTAAAAAGATGTGAAAAAAATTGGAGCTAGAGAGACTCTTGATGTTGATGTTGAACTTGAACCTCACAAGTTTGGCATCCTTTGTTACATCGAAGTGGTTAAGCTCTGTGTTGTGAATCTCCTTTCAATCTATCACGAGATTTCCAACAAAAAATTTCTCTCGTTGAATCTTTGATTGGCCTCCTGTATGGTTGAAATCCTTCAAGGAGTTCTTTCCGTGACTAATACAAAAAGTTTAAATTAAATATTACACGCTCTACAGGTATACATCAATCGGTAAATGCAATGACAAAAATCCAAATCAATTTTTTGCTAAATGCAAATATGACTCAAATATGGAAGTAAGCGGTATAATCAATAGTTGATGCATGCATGTACAATGAGCTGACAAATCGTTTAATGCCACCACTAATTTCGTACGAAATAATCTTTTGGGAAAATAGCAACCGCAATTACGAAAATTAAGGAAGACGACATAAAATTAAATCATTACTCAACACCATCTTTATTTCAAAGAAATAAGTTGCAAGACGCCCATCATCTATAATTATTAAATTAGAAATACAATATATTAGCTTGTGGATCAGGTCCATACTTTTACATTTCAATAAAGTTTTACTCTTGAGTGTTTTATAGTGCGTATAATTTTTGAGGAGCCATATAACTATAAATTGCACCATCATTTATAACTAGCAATTGTTATAAAGGTGCAAAGGTACAATGAAGGAATAGAATATTTGGGAAGATCATCTCGCTACTCACTCCAATGCAACCATTGTTAATCGTTTCTATGATTAGAGCAAAACCGTGTTTCGATAATAATATGTAGATCACAGATATCTAAAGTGTAATATCCCAAAATGGGGAATGCAGCAATAGATGAACACAAAACTGGAAATAGCAATGTCAATCAACTCATTAACATTGGAGACCAATATGGAGACATATCATCGTGTATTATATTAGCAAATCAATACAAAATAGTGAGGCATGAATCATATAGAATGAGGGAACAAGCCTCTCATAACCAATCACTCCTAAAGTTGAACTACTACTACAATACAAAAAGCCGGAAGACTGCTATAGCGCAGTTATAAACACACCGCTACAGTAAAAGAATGTACAAGAGATGTAGGGTTTTTATATGCCTCAAAATATATGCCCAATACAGATCCAGGCTCAATACAAACTCCTACAAAGAACCCAAGAAGGGTTTTCAGAAATACACCCTATACAAGATGGGATCTAAAGCCCAATGGTTGAAGATTCACTGAAAACTGAAGAACAAGAGTGTAGAAGGCTAAAATATAAAATATCTTATGTATATCCCCTCAAAGATCTCCTCCCATGAAAGGATGAACCCCTCAATCACAAGAAAACACTGCAAAGGAACCACAAGATCTTCCACTGAAGAAGCCCTCCAAAATAATGCAATTCCCAGCTGGAACAACGCTGGAAATGATGGGAAATATATGGCCTGATGCCAAAGATTTGAAATATGCTCAAGAACTCTCCAAACAGACCTCCCAAGAGAAGGAAACCTTCCTCCTATGAGAAACTAGCTCAGAAAGTGGGATTCTAACCCCTCCACTGCTGCACCCTGCAACACAACACAATAACCTACAGAAAATGCGCTGATGAAGTAAGTTGTAGCTTGGCCTAAAAACCTGAATGTGGAAATTAATACAATACTCTTCCAATAGGCCTCTCAAGGAAAGAGGTGGGATTCCCGCTCGGGAACACCCGGTGCTAAACAGCACTGCAACCCTACTAAACAGCAAGAGGAAGCAAAAGTCTAAGCAAACCAATATCCAAATAATAATCTACAACATGAGTTCAAATGGCTGCCATGCTCTTCCTTAAATAGAATATGAGCTTGCTTGCCCTTGGCCCCACTCAATTAGGTCATTTTCTTCATGAGATCCATCTCCCTCTAAAACTGCGTTATTCCTCAATTAATCTCCACTCCTCCATGACAACGTTGTTGACTTGGTCAAAGTTGACTGAATCAACATGGTCTAGCCCCTGTTCACACTTGGAGGTGCTTTATTTAGCTGCTAAAAAGGTCTCCTTTCACACTTGAAGTGTTTTTATTACTGCTTAGGAGACTTATGGGCCTTCCTACCCATTTATTCACCTACCTAGTGATAAAACAAACTATAATATTCCATTTAGCTTAAGGCTAATTTTTTGGAATATTATAGTCCTCCCCTCCAAAATGTTGCTTGTCCTCAAGCAACTATATAAGGAGAGAAAAATTCCTCCCCTCCTCCTCTTGTGGTCTCCTCATCAATAGTCCCCACCACTGCTCAAAATAATCTGCAATAAATCTGTCCTCCAATGTTTCCTCCCAAGTATGCAAAACCAAATGGCTCACATCATAAAAATGTGGAAGGTGTAAGTGGAAACCTTCATGTTGTCCAATGGCCTCCTCAAGGTGGGAGTTATGACAAGCATAGGGGATCTCATTCCCAATGAGAAACTCCCAAACCCATACTATTATCCAAATGAAATGAGCCATTCTAGGTAGCTCATCAAAAGAATCCTCAACCCCCGGTTCATGCAATGTATTGGGGTTGTATGGAGAGATTAAATTCTTCCAACCAAGTTGTTTCTCTCTCCATTTATGGTATGTGTCGGGTTGTTTTTGATCTTGGGCTGAAATTTCATGGCCTCCAAGAATGGCCCAAGCTACCCCATCAAACAATTCAGCCATGAAGTGCCTCCTCCGAAAACTCAAGTTCTCCAAATGGCTTCTCCCACATGAAGAAAAGAGATGTAGTATGGAAATCATGGTTTACCCATTGTTTCTCCTGAAACATGTAACATATAAAGTAGGGAGAATCATACCCCCAATGGGCACCTCCAACTCTTGTCCCACTCTCCAAACAAACCTTCCCATGAACATAGAAACATCAGTAATATATGGAAGCAAAAAACCATGAAAACAAGTTGCCATATGACAACTGGAAATTGGATCATAGTTCCACACATGGAACCAGCGCAGTGCATCCCTTGCTTGCCTCAAATCAAATAACAATAAGTTCTTTTCCAACCACTTGTTTGCTGCCACAATCATCCTACAAGATAGGATCATGAAAGTAACATGTGGTGCCAATGGTGCACACCAAGAATCATGTGGCTTCCCCCACAAACCACCAAAAGGATAGCCAATCTCAATGCTACATTTGGCCTCAATTACATCATAATATAATATATAAGAAAGAACAACCCTCCTTAATACAACATGTTGCTCATATAAAGTAAAGAAGTGTAAATCATAATGAAAATGTGTACCTTCTCTACCATGTACTTTGGTCCTTGAGCTGGAATGGCTCAGCTGAAAATTCTCCCTCACTCCCAATGAGTAGGGAAGTGGATGTGACATCCTCTCTATCACCATCTGTTCTATGCATCTCTCCATATGCTAAAATATATCATGTTGGATGCCCTCCCAAGTGAACTCTTGTATCAAAGAATGATATGCATCAAAGTGCATAGAAAGGAAGTCCTCATGCGCTGCATGTAGCAGCTTCTCCTTGAGCTCAGAAGCTTTAGTCAAGAAGACTCTGCCATAAGAATAGATGACCACATCATCCACCATATATCTATCTTCTCCATCCGGGTCATCAAGAATCATGCAAGCACCAAGATCCTTGGAGTACTCTACCAAGAGTTGAGATCTCCATTATGGATCAATCCTCCTAAGAGACAACGCTGTAGATCTGAAATGCGAAGCTCCCCACATGCTGTTGTCTTCTCCTTTGACATCCCTCATGCTAAAATCATCCTCCAAATTGCTGCCATGCCCATCATGCAACTACTCATGCTCAAGTAGAAGTGGTGATCTTTGGAAGTTGGCTTCCCATGAGAAGCTACCATCCAAAAAGAACCTCTTGATCTTGCCCAATGCAAGCATGAGTGGCCTCCATCTACTCCAATGTATGGAGGATCCCTCCCTCAAAGGAAGTATCCTCTGTTTCTCCAAATCCATGGAACAGCTCCCTTGCACCATGAAGGTTCCATCCTCCATCACTACAGCAACTTCAGTCAGCGCAATATATGTAGTGAGAGTGGGTAATGCTGAAAATGGGAGAATGTCTCCCTCCTCCTCGAGTCTATCCCAAACTTTTTGCGCTGTAATAGACCCCTCCAAAGTATCCACCCCTCCGGGATAGTGGTGCTATCCAATGTGAAGCATTCCTCATCATCTCCTGATCTGGTGGTCTCCCCGGTAGAATGCCTCCATGTAATGAGACATCAATGTCAAGAGTAGACTGTACATAAGGTTGGACAACTTTGTCCCTACCCTCACAACGCAAATCAGTCTGCCTCTTCTTTTCATTAGCTCTCTGAAATAGATAAGGGTGTGTGCTCCTCATCATGTGATGCTGGCCTTCCTCCGTACCTTCTCCTTCCATCTGCAATGTTTCACAATCATATTGTTCATTGATTGTGCCTTGACCTCCATATATGAGATCCTGGGGAATTCCTTGCAATGATACAAGAATCCCTCTTGTTGGAGCAAGTGCTTCCTGTACCTCTGCATGAGGTGTTATATGTGCTCTAGATATGACAACGGTGTTGTCCCCATCCTTCTCTTCTTCTTCAATATGAATGGGAGTCACCTTCTCAATAAGAGGATCCTCTTTTAAAAAAAGGACCTTGATGCCTTCTTGTCCAAGGATATGAGACAGAGATCTTGCCTCTAGCAAAGTAGTATGAAAGATGTGAGCTTCTCCAACAATTTCTGAAGTGGATTTGAGTTTATAAGTTCCTCCATCATATGCAAAGGTTTTGTTTGTTTAGTTCCACCAATGATGTTTTAGAATATTTTCCATCAAATCTTTCCACTAATCTCTCAGTGAACTTTGCATAAGAAGAAATATTTTCATTTCTTAATGAAAAAGACTCAAATATCCACCAAGCATAGGCCTTACCTTCAAAATGCAGCGTTGCAACTTTGATGGCTTCATCTTCAGAAACTTGGTGCTGCTACAAATAGGTATGTAACTCCTTCACCCAAGCTCTAGCTGAACATGTTGGTGACCCATCAAAAGTAGATAGGAAAAATCTACCCTTGTCATGCTGCTTGCTCCTCTCCACCTTGATCTTGAAAAAATCTTGGAAAGTGATATGATCTCTAAAATTCTTAGTTTGAGACTCATATTCTTGCAGATAATCACCAAGAGCTTCCCTTCTAGGCATTTCTTCTTCTCCCATCTCCCTCATAGTAGTTTTGGGCATATGATTGCGTTGTGAATCATAGTGTGCAGCTGCATGCTCACACACATCATGTGAAAATCTAGAGTTGGCTTTAGATCCAAACTCCTTTGGAGATTCTCTCTCTCCCCTCATCTTCCTGAGATCTCCCTTGATATTCTACATAGTTTGAAAGAGAAGCTTTGAGAGCTCCTCCTCCTCTCTTCCTCCGAATAATGGAGTCTTCTTTTTGTTTTTTCTGTACATATCCTCTTCCGGTGAAGAGCTTCTCCTCATGGTGACATATTGGCTGAATGCACAAGCTGAGCCAAGATTATGCTTCGATACCGCTATAATATCCCAAAATGGGGCATGCAGCAATAGATGAACACAAAAATGGAAATAGCAGGGTCAATTAACTCATTAAGATTGGAGACCAATATGGAGACATATCATCATGTATTATATCAGCAAATCAATACAAAATAGTGAGGCATGAATCATATAGAATGAGGGAACAAGCCTCTCATAAGCAATCACTCCTAAAGTTGAACTGCTGCTACAATAGAAAATGTCGAAAGACTACTACAATGAAGTTATAAACAAATTGCTACAGTAAAAGAATGTACAAGAGATGTAGGGTTGTTATATGCCTCAAAATATATGCCCAATACAGATCTAGGCTCAATACAAACTCCTACAAAGAACCCGGGAAGGGTTTTTAGAAATACACCCTATACAAGATGGGATCTAAAGCCCAATGGATGAAGATTCACTGCAAACTGAAGAAAAAAAGTGTATAAGGCTGAAATATAATAGATCTGATGTAGATCCCCTCAAAGGATTCCTCCCATGAAAGGATGAACCCCTCAATCACAAGAAAACACTACAAAGGAACCACAAGATCTTCCATTGAATATGCCCTCCAAAATAATGTAATTCCTAGCTGGAACAACGCTGGAAATGATGGGAAATATATGGCCTGATGCCAAAGATCTGAAATATGCTCAAGAACTCTCCAAATAGATCTCCCAAGAGAAGGAAACCTTCCTCCTATGAGAAACTAACTCAGAAAGTGGGATTCTAACCCCTCCACTGCTGCACCCTGCAACACAGCACAATAACCTACAGAAACTGCGTTGATGAAGTAAGTTGTAGGTTGGCCTAAAAACCTGAATGTGGAAATGAATAAAATACTCTTCCAAGAGGCCTCTCAAGGAAAGAGGTGGGATTCCTGCTCGGGAACACCCTATGCTAAACAACACTACAACCCTGCTAAACAACAAGAGGAAGAAAAAGTCTAAGCAGACCAATATCAAAATAATAATCTAAAACATGAGCTCAAATGGCTGCCATCCTCTTCCTTAAATAGAATATGAACTTGCTTTCCCTTGGCCTCGCTCAATTAGGTCATTTCATTCATGAGATCCATCTCCCTCCAAAACTGCGTTATTCCTCAATTAATCTCCACTCCTCCATGACAACGTTGTTGACTTGGTCAAATTTGACTGAATCAACATGTTCCAGCCCCTGTTCACACTTGGAGGTGCTTTATTTAACTGCTAAAAAGGTCTCCTTTCACACTTGAAGTGTTTTTATTGCTGCTTAGGAGACTTATGGGCCTTCCTACCCATTTATTCACCTACCTAGTGATAAAACAAACTATAATATTCCATTTAGCTTAAGGCTAAATTTTTGAAATATTACATAAAGCCACTCAGAGACATTAGAAATGGGCATACAAATCTCTAAAGAGGACTCCACCTATTATATTTTAATGACTGATGAGATGAATTAGGCTGCTATTAGGATTGAAGAAGGCATTTTTAGTATTTAGAAAAACATCATTGTCAGTTCCTTCGGTAGAGTCCAGTGTCAGATAAAGAGGAATGGAAATGAAAATGAAAGAGGTGGAACTAGAGTAGAGTAATGCTCTTCTAGAGGTGGAAAGAGAGGCACTCTTCCAGGAAAAAATATATAATTTTGTTAATCATTTTCTCATTAAGTTCATTTTTGTGCTAGTTTTTAACTTTTAGGATCAATATTTTGAAAATATGGGAACCATGATAATATATAAGTCCTTTTAGAAGAATAACAAATAAATTCAAGCACATCTCACCTATGGTGACTGCAATTACATCCAAAAAAATTTGGAATAGGATTTATCTTCTAATATAGACAATCTTGAATTCGCCAACTAATTTCTAGGTCGTGCTTGTGAAATCTCAAGCACACCGTTTGTGATTTCAAGTTTGAGTTTTTGAATAAAACTATCAATCCTTGAATGCTTCAAGTCATCGTCCAAGTCTCCATAATTTTCCATTTTGGAGTAAAAAAAACACCAATGACAATGATTTTGGCCAAATCTTTGATAGATTACACTCACATCCAATCCATCAGATTGATTAAAAGAAGGTGGCACAAAAGCGACATTACTCCATGATTAATCTACAAGAATTAAATATTTCCTTAAACTCTTGACATCTTTGTGTTGTTCTTCATTGTTGCTAAATCTTTCTATTCCCTCTTTTATGAAATCATAATAAAGGAATAAAAAATACTTATATATTAATGATATGTATTAAAATTTTGTATAATAAATATTAAAATTTTATTAAAAATTGACTCATATATATATATATATATATATATATATATATATATATATATATATATATATTATTTTAATATTTTTTATAGATTTATTTCTTAAAACCCAATAAAACTTAATTGTATAATAAATTAACTTAGAAACCAATGGAAAATCAAAATATCTCAAGATTTAGATATTATAATCTTGCTATTTTCATTTAGGATTGGATTTAGAAAACTTTAAAGGACATCGCACTTCCCAGAAAATTCCATGATAGTTGCAGTGCCATGCGTCAAAAATACTTATATATTAATAATATGTATTAAATTTTTGTTTAATAACTATTACATTTTTTTAATTATAAATTGATTTTAAACATTTAAATATCAAAAATATAAATTATTATTCTAATATTTCAATAGATTTATGTTTCAAAACCCAATAAAACTTAATTTAATGATAATGTAACTTAGAAACCAATAAAAATTCAAAATATCTCAAAATTTTGAGATTATAATCTTTCTTTTTTCATTTAGGATGGGATTTAGAAAACTTAACAACAATGCACTTCCTAGCTAATTCCATTGCAGTTGCAGTGGCACGTGTCAATTTTTATTTTGAGGGAGGAGGACGAAAATACACAAATCTTATTGGTCAAATATGCCCAACCAAACCCATCATAGGAACACCTTCGGAAAATCAAAATATCTCAAAATTTAGAGATTAGAATCTTTGTTTCTTCATTTAGGATGAGATTTAGAAAACTTTAAAATAAAACACAATTCCTAGCTCATTCCATGATAGTTGTAGTGCCATGTGTCAATTTTTATTTGGAGGGAGGAGGACGAAAATACACAAATATTATTGTTCAAATCTTCCCTACCAGGCCCATCATAGGAACACCTTTGGTGTAATTATTATATTCGAAATACCATATGTTAATCGTGGAGCATGTATATACTTGAATGTTTCAATAAATTTGTATTCTAAGAGTTTTAGAGTACATATAACTAGCAGTTGCACCGGGAGGTGCAAAGGAACGTTGATGGGAGGTGGTGAATATGGAAGGTAGTAGTGCATACATCATTTTGTGTAATATTATGGGGTTGTAGAAAGTGTTGTAGGTTGAATTATCACAATTAGTGCACCACAAGCTTAATAATTAGTTGTCAGAGTGCATATGAGAGGTAGGAAAAGCTTTTGCAAATAAGAGGTTGAAAAGTTTGAGTATTCAGTGACCAAACACCTTCTTTAATGAGCTAAACTACCTCACATAGAACTCTGTAACACCCTCTTCCCACATCTACCCAAGTAACTGACCAACCAGGGTAAACATGTGACGAGAGGCTACTATAATGAGTTTCAACCTCCTAGGTGACCTTAAGGAAGTGGAACTGACAGAAACATAACACACAAACCTTGTACAGCAACAACAACACCCCCAGGAGATAACCAAACCATTCAAGCCTCTTACCCCTGGGTCACACTGACCTTTTGACCTCTTTGATCCATAGACACAGGCACATGCTTGCAAGCTAGCATCCAGGAGCCTATAGACGCAAGCATAACACTACATTATAGCATCCCCGAGATTTGAACCACCTTTTCAAGTCGATAAGTTCATCAAATGTTCATAGGTGATAAATAAAAACAGGACAATGATATAAAATCAATCACATTAATAAGAGCTCATTTCACTAACACATTTGGCCCAATTTCTGACAACCAAAATGTTTCTCTTGCGACACATAGGCGTCCCAAGAGCAACACTTTGAGCACCTATGATTTGGGAGAAAGGCTTAGGGTTCTAGGAATTAAGTGGTTTATGGGTTTAAGCATAAGGTGTTAATGGTAAAGGGTACAGGGTTAGGGCATAGGCAATTTATGGGTTAAGGGGTTGAGGTCTAGGGGGTGTAGGGGTTAGAGGCTAATGACAATGGTTAAGGGCTTCAAGGGTTAAGGGTTAAGCACCATGGGCTTAAGGTTCAGGGGATTTAGGGGGTTAAGTGCTTAAGGGTTATGAGATACAGGTGTTAAAAGGTTAAGGAGTTAGGGGTTAGGGCTAAAGGGTTAAGGGTGAGGTTTAAGAGGATAAGGGGTTAGGGCTTAGGGGCTTCAAGGATTCTAAGTTACGAGTTAAGGGTTAGTGGGTTAGTATTTTAGGGTTTAAGGGATCAAGGGGTTAATGGGTTGTGAGTTATGAATGTAGAGGTTAAGGGATTATGGCTCTGACGTTAAGGGGATAGGGAATTTACTGATTATGGGTTAATGGATTATGGGTTATCATAGTGGGGCCCCTAATCACCTTATCACAACTATTGGGGGTTCCCCTATCAAGTTATTTCGATGCCTTCCCTCTAGGCCCCCTAACCCCTATTCTATGAGGCCTTAAGGCTCCTTCGTATTATCTAATGCTAGGGCATATCACATGAATAGACCTGCCCGAACGTCGAAGGCACGAGGGAGAAAATGGCAAACGAGTTGCACAAACGTGCAAAAGGCACATGGGCAGTCACAACTTAGAATTTTTTATATGGCCTCCCTCACATGATATGACCTAAATGCATTTCCTATGGCACCCTCACACAGTAGGACCCGACCTGCCCGAACGAAGGCACGAGGGAGCAAACAAAAAACTGAACGCACAAACGTGCACAAGGCACACAAGCGGTCATAACTTAGCATTTTTGATATGGCCACCCTCACACGACCCGACCTAACCCGACCTGACCTGCCTAAATGCATTGCGCTGGGTGCCCTCACACGACTTCGCCTGACCTGCCCCAACCTGCCCAAATGCATTTCCTTATAAGGTGCCCTCACACGATCCACACGAACGCGTTTCCTTGCAGGGTGCCCTCACATGATGGCCCGACCCAAACCAACCCAGCCCGCCCGAACACGTTTCCTTGGGCGCCCTCACACGACTTGACCCGACTCGACCTGCCTGAACACGTTTCCTTGGGCGCTCTCACATGGCATGGCATGACCCGACCCGACCTAACCCACCCGAATGCGTTTCCTTGGGAGCCCTCACATGACCCGACCTGACCTGACCCGCCTGAACGCGTTTCCTTGGGTGCCCTCACACGACCCGACCTCACACGACCTGACCTGACCCGACCTGACCTGACCCGACCCAACCAGACCTGACCTTACTTGACCCTCACACGGTTTCGTCGTTATTCCTACGTTTCCAACGTTTGGACACGTTCGTCGCAAGTCCAACTCCGGAGTACATGTTAAATTTTAGTGTATACAGTAACAATTTGAAAAAAAATCAACGTTGGCCCCATTCACAGGTCACTCTTGGCTTATAAAGATAATGGTGCATGGTAATATCATGTCATAAGTGACCTAATGTTTTCTAACAATTTCAACAATTTCGGAGCTGCAATAATCTGAGAACAATGATGACATTTACGATGATGCAAATAAAGATGAATGAGCTTCTCTTGGTTTCACAAATAATTTATTCTCTACTGAACAGTGCCAACCACGAGAAGGTGGAAGCTCATATGGCCCCTCCCATCCCCCTCACATCACTCTCATTTCCCAAATACCCAATCTATGAAAATTTTCTGAAAAATCAAACCTGTTGTCACATTATAAATATATTATAAAATGAGTACTAAATAAAATAGGTGAATTAATTACTTATCTTTCTATCTTTCAATATATATATATATATATATATATATAGATATATATATATATATATATATATATATATATATTTTTTTTTTTTTTTATTATATATATATATATATATATTATTTATTTATTTTTTTGAAACAATGGTTTAATTAATTTTTTTTTAAATTCCTAGGCCAAAATTTAAAAAAATTAATTAAAAATCTAATCTAAAAAGTAAACGGGCCGCATGAGGTTGCAAACTGCAAACAGGCCGCACGAACGTGCACAAGACACACATGCAGTCACAACTTAGCATTTTTGATATGTCCATCCTCACATGACGGTTCGACCCGAACGTGTTTCCTGTGGTGCTCTCAGACGGCACAACCTGACCTGCCCGAATGAAGGCACAAGGGAGCAAACGGAAAACGGATCACACAAACGTGCACAAGGAACATGGGCGGTCACAACTTAGCATTTTTGATACGACCACCCTCACACGACCTAACCCGACCCGCCCCGACTTGGACGCGTTCCTTGGGCACCCTCAGACGACCCGACCCGACCCGACCCATTCGAACGCGTTTCCTTGGCTACCCTCTTAGTATGGCACGATCCGACCTGAACGCTTTTCCTTGGGTGCCATCACATGACCCGACTCGCCTGAACATCGAAGGCATGAGGGAGAAAACGGAAAATGGGTCGCATGAACGTGCACAAGGCACACGGGCAATCATAACTTAGCATTTATGATACAGCCTCCCTCACACGATTCGACCTGAACATGTTTCCTGTGGCGCTCTCACACGGCACGACCCGACCCACCTGAATGAAGGGCGCACAAGAAAGCAAACGGAAAATGGATCACACAAACATGCACAAGGAACATGGGCAGTCACAACTTAGCATTTTTTATACGGCCACCCTCACATGACCCGACCCGACTCGACCCGACCCACCCAAACACGTTTCCTTGGGTGGCCTCACACGGCACAACTGGACCGGACCTGACCTGACCTGCTCGAACGCATTTCCTTAGGCGCCCTCACATGAAATAACATGACCCGACCAGGATGCGTTCCTTGGGCGCCCTCACACGACTCAACCTGACCCGATCTGGCCGAACATGTTTCCTTGGGTGCCCTCACAGTATGGCACGACCCGACCCGAACACATTTCCTTGGGCGCCATCACACGACCCTACCCGACTAGATCCGACCGAACGTCGAAGGCACAAGGGAGAAAATGGAAAACTGGTCGCAAGAATGTGCAGTACAAGGCACACAAACGGTCACAACTTAGCATTTTTTATACAACCACCCTCACATGACCTAACCCGACCTGCCCGAACATGTTTTCCTAGGCACCCTCACACGACCCAACCCGACCCGACTCACCCAAACATGTTTCCCTGGGCGCCCTCACACCACCCGACCTGACCCACCCTGACCCGCCCGAATGTGTTTCCTTGGGCGCCCTCACATGGCACGACTTGACCTGACCCACCTGAAAGAGTTTCCTTAGGTGCCCGCACACGACCCGACCCGACTCGCACCAATGCATTTCCTTGGGCGCCCTCACACGACTCGACTCGACTCAACCCACCCGAATGAGTTTTCCGAGGCACCCTCACATGACACGACACAACCCGACCTGACCCGCCCGAACACATTTCCTTGGGCAGCCTCACATGACACGACTCAACCCAACCCAACATGACACATGCAGTCACAACTTAGCATTTTTAATTCGACCACCCTCACACAACCTGACCCCACCCGACCCGCCCGAACTTCGAAGGCACGAGGGAGAAAACAGAAAACGAGTCGCACGAACGTGCAGTACAAGGCACACGAGCGATTAGTACAACTTAGCATTTTTTATATGGCCACCCTCACAGGACCCAACCCAACCTGACCTGATACACCCGAACGCATTTCCCTAGGTGCCATCACATGACCTAACCCGACCCGAACTACCCGAACGCGTTTCCCTGGGCGCCCTCACATGACCTGATCGGACCCGACCTGACCAGCCTGAACGCATTTCCTTGGGCGCCCTCACATGACCCGACACGACCCAACCCGACCGAACACGTTCCTTGGGTGCCCTCACATGACCCGACTTGACCCAACAAACCCGAACGTGTTTCCTTGGGCGCCCTCACAATACGCCATGACCCGACCCGACTCGACCTGCCCGAACGTCGAAGGCACGAAGTAGAAAATGGAAAATGGGTCACACGAACGTGCACAAGGCACACACGGTCACAAATTAGCATTTTTTATATGGCCTCCCTCACACAATCTACCCAAAATGTGTTTCATATGGTGCCCTCACACGGCACGACCCGACCCGCCCGGACGAAGGGTGCACGAGGGAGAAAATGGAAAATGGATCACACAAACATGCATAAGAAACAAGGGCTATCACAACTTAGCATTTTTTATATGACCACCCTCACACGACCTGACCCGACCCGCCCGAATGCTTGGGCGGCCTTACACGACACGACCTGACCCAACCCAACCCGACCCGACTCGACCTGCCCGAACATGTTTCCTTGGGCGCCCTCACAATACGGCATGACTCGATCTGACTCGACCCAAATTCATTTCCTTGGGCGCCATCACACGACTCGACCCGACCCATACGAACACGTTTCCTTGGGTGGCCTCACACGGCACGACCCAACCTGCCCGAACGCATTTCCTTTGGTGCCCCCAAACGACCCGATCACATGACCTGATCACACAACCCGACACATTGTTCCTAAACCCTAAACCTGATTGCACTTCCGATGCATTGTTCCTAAACATCGCAATTCCGACATGTTGTCCCGAAACATAGCAATTCCGAAGCTTTTCCTAAGCATTACAATTATGACGCTTGGCTCTTAAACGTCGCACTTCCGACACATTGTTCCGAAACGTCGCAATTCTGACGCTTTGTCCCGAAACGTCACTATTCCGACGATACCCCTAAAGGTCGTTATTCTGACAATACTCCCTAAACGTCGCTAGAGCGACGCTTTTTGGCAGGATTAAAAAATTGAGAAAAATTGGGGAACTTTCCGACAATACGTCAAAAGTGTCGGAAAATTGACCGTATGTACTAGTGTTTGGACCCCTCCTAGCCATTACAGACATTTTGTCAAACCTATCATAAAAATTGAAACTACAGTTGTAAACAACAGATATGAGCATAGTGGTCTCATACTTATCTGAGAATCACTAAGAAACATTTCTCCCTTACATCGTTAGCTGCAATGAAATCTATTTGACTAGAGATACATTGTGCATTCATTTACAAATAAAAACATGGAGATCACCATACATCACTACTGTCAAAATACATGCTTATAACCAACATAATAACAATAGAAATATCATGGTTACAACAACAATAAAATAAACATATAAAATAGTGAATTTATACATCAAATACCAAAGGAATGAGCTTCTCATTAATGAATGTAAAAACAAACCATAGATGAGACTTCCATGTTCCATTCGACCATATATTGACTGATCCAAATCTCTCTTCATCCAATCACCCACGTTCCATAACTTCCTCAAGTGACTGAGGCTCATCATACTCAATCTGATCTCTAAATTCTAATGGAAAACCACTAAAAAATCATTGAACTTTATCTATCCTTCTCATCTTTAAGATATGGCACTTACCTCAGTAGCTCTAGGAACCTGGTTGTGTACTCTTCATCTCTCATTGACCCCATATTTAGCTCATAAATTTCTTTGGACTTACTGTCATACTACCTCTCTGATAAGTAATTATTCCTGAAAAGCCTCTTGAACTCATGCCATCTCAAGTCCTCTGTCCTGATATCTCTGACCTGCTTCACATCTTCCCACCATATGTCTGCTTTACCTTTCATACTAAAAATAGAAATTCTGGCCTTCATGTTATCTATGTACTCATGAAACTCAAATAATTTGTTCATTCCAAGTATCCAAGCCTCTACATATTCTATTTTATTCAAGTCCCCATAAAAATTAGGTGGTTTTTCCTTCTTGAATTCATTAGGAAAGTATCCACTGCCACTCCTCCTTTAAGGATGATACTGATGACGATCATGATGTCTATCTGAATGAGCACTAGAATGGTACATGTGTTAATCACTCCTCCTATCTGGACCGTCCAACAACCTGCCATCATGGTTTTGGGACCCTGGCACTGATAAAACACTCCTCATGCAACCAAATGGTAGCCTTGGATATGAAGACCCTATGCAACATAATAAGCACCTAAATGGCAATGATGATGTCCCTTTAGAAAACCATGGTAGTAGTGAATCACATGATGACATCACTGTTGATCAGTTTGATGGCCAGGAGAGTGAAGATAAAATCTCAGTTTTAGATCATGGTTTTGGAACTTTGGCAATGATAAAACAATCCTCAAGCAACCATATGGAAACCTTGGATATGAAGACTCTCTGAAACATAATGAGGAACAGAGAATAATAATAGCATCAAATTGAAAGTAAATGGTCTCAGATCATACTTAGTACATTTTGATTTCCCTCCTCCTTTCAATGAGGATGCTAACTTCAAGTGTAGGATTGATTTCATGCTAGAAGAGTTGCTCCCTCTTATTTCAGATAGGTGTCATAGAGAAGAGAAAAATTTAGAGGTGAGGTTTTTCTTTTTTGCTTGAAAAGGGGAATCTTTCTAAATGACTTCTGAGGTTAACCCCCATTATAAATCAGATGAAGAAAATTGCAGAAAGAAAATATTGAACAAAGGCCTAAGAAACAAGCATTGTGTTAAATGGGTGATTCCTGATAAAACTTCTCTCACGGAAAATCAGCCTTACACTAACTTTGGTACCCTTGAAAATAGATATAGTGGGACTATTGAAAACCCTATTTTTTGTTATTTTTTTGTAGCACCAAAAGTGTTCTAGCCACGAGACTTTGTGGAGAGGATAGAATACATCAAATCTCCAGAACTCAGAAATCATTTCTGGAAATTCCACCTAGAAGTGACTTAATTAGATTATTAACCAACTTTTTAATTTTTCCTAAGTCTAAACTTAGGAAAACTGGTTCAGTAATCAATATTAATTAAGTCAAGGTGAGAATAGTCTAGAAAATCACAGGATTGATCATGAGATGATCTAGCCATCGATTATGTTTTAATATTTGTCGTTGGTACCCCAACAGAGGATTATAAGAGGAGATCGATGTGGTGATGGAAAAACACTTGATTAGTTCCATTTCTTGACAAATCGATTTCCTGAGTAGCAAAAATCAGTTGTTGGAGAGAGAGTCATAGATTAAAGCAGTGAGAGAGGGCCATAGATAGTGAAAATAATACACATCAGAGGGAATATTTTCCTCAAGGAACTACGAGCCTCAGAAGTTCGAATTTTATAGGCAGATTGGCAGTAGCAACTAGCTGATCTATGCATTCCAGCTAGGTGTGCAAGTAGCAGAGAAAAAAACAAGCAAAGGAAAAGAGGGATTTTTCGACATTTCCTTCAGATGACCATTACAGGAATTTATGAGCAGGATAGGTTGGATGGAGCTTCCAACTACGTCATTTGGAAGGCTAGGATATTCTTATTTCTAGATGAATATGGTGTGAATCCATACATTGATAATGTAGTGGCAATTCCTATAGATGTAGATCAACTGAAGGCGTACAAGAAGGAGAAGGTGCAGGGGAAGTGGTTGATCCTGAATGGAGTCTGAGATAATATAGTCTCGCATATAGTTGACAAAGATATTTCCAAGAAAATGTGGGATGCTCTTGCCATGTTATATCAGTGTACTTTCAAGCAGTGGAAGATGTACCGAGAGGATAAGTTGAGACTCATATGGATGTAGAAAAGGGAAGGCATAAACCGCTACCTCACAAAAATTTAGGAAGTCCGAAACTAGCTGTCAGTTGTTGGGGCAGTGCCTCAAACATCGAATTTCGTGTGATTGGCGCTCAATAAAGTCTCAGAGGATTTGCAAGTGTTTTTTCAAATCATATTGGGCAGAGATAGGCTTCTAGACAGGGAAAAAATGTGGGCCGATTTGCAACAGGAGGAATTGAAGGGAGCTCATCCAAAGAGTTCCATTAGTGGCAGCAACAACAGCAGACCGAAGGCAGTGAAGGAGGAGGAGAATGTGGCCCTCACATCAAAGGGTCTTATTAAGGGGCAGGGGGAAAAGAAGAAGAAGAAGAAGAACCTATCGAAGGTTAAGTGTTTCAAGTGTGGCGAGTTTTTCCATTACACTACCTAGTGTCCTCTTATGAAGAAGGACAAAGAGGATAATTAAGACCAGGCCATAGCTCACACCGAGATTGATAGGTTATACTCTAGGTTGGAGGAAGACTTCACTATGATTTCCCATATACCTCCAGGCGTGAGGTGGGGTGATTTGGATTTATAGCCCCAAAGAGCTACCGATGGGTAGGGTCCTTGGGGATTCCACCTATTGGATCAATACCTAGCTATGGGGGGGCATAGTATTTAGTAGCAGGATGGACCAGTGATAGTTGACGTAGTCAGATGCCAGAGTGATAGTTGCAGAGACTCATTAGGGGAATTTTGAGGTCTAAAATGGGCCTCCTAAGAAAAATGTACAAAAAAAATAAACTTTATAAGAACCAATAGGATTCAAGATGATGATATCAACCATGGGGGATGATTCACCATTTTTTAAGTAAAAGGGTAAAAAGATTAAAAAATAATAAAACAATAAAACTAATTTATCAACTCATATTTTTAACTTATCTCCCAAATTTTTTACTCAAATTTCGAGTGGGAGTACTCGTTGGATCCAAATTTTATTCCTCATCCAAGGAGTACCCATGTTGCATACTTTTGATGGACCTTGCTAAATGAAAAATGAGAAATACATGAAAAAACATGATTGCAATCATGTTTTCATGTATTTCTCATTTTTAATGTAGCAGAATCCATCGAAAGTATGCACCATGGGTACTCCATGGATGAGGAATTACATTTTGCATCCAATGAGTACTCCCGCTCGAAATTTGAGTAAAAAATTTGAGAGATAAGTTGAAAATACGAGTTGAAAAAGTAGTTTTTTCTTTTTTTCCCTCTAAAATTTGATGATGTAATCAAATCTTATTTTATCATCTCCACTATTATTATATAATTTCCTTAGGAGGCCCATTTTAGACCTCAAATTTCCCCTAATGAGTAGCAGCCAAATGATGGGGAGCACAGTGCAAAGTTTTTAGTAGTGCAGAGTCTGCAGTAGCGCAGATTCCTCAGTGACAGTGCAAATGCTAGTAGCAGTCAAGACTCAGGTGACAGATGCATCATACTGAACAAAATTGGTTCAATATTTTGGATGTTTTTCAGTTGCAGATGTTGCAGTTGCAACAACAACAAAGTTGCAGTGCAGATGCAGTGTTGGCAGCAGTACATTAGGGTTAGCAGCAACAAAGATGCAATACATATCAGAGTTACACAATAGTTGGCGGGCAACAATAGCCATACATCAACAACGTGACAGGAGATGGTGCAGAAACAAGGTGTTGCTACAAAGTGTGTAGTAGTACTAGAACACATTCCTCGCTGAGAGGGAATGTTAATTTTTTGTATCATCGGATGTGTTCTAGCCACAAAACTTTGTGGAGAGGCTAGAATACATAAGATCTCTAGAACCCATAAATTGTTTCTAGAAATTCCACCTAGAAGTGACTTAATTAGATTATTAACCAATTTTTTAATTTTTCCTAAGTCTAAGCTTAGGAGAACTGTTTAATTAATCAATATTAATTAATTCAATGTGAGAATAGTCTAGAAAATCACAGATTGATCCAGAGATGATCTTAGCCATCGATTATGTTTTAACCTTGGTCGTTGGTGCTCCAACAGAGGATTATAATAGGAGATCTATGTGGTGATGGAGAAAACACTTGAGTAGTTCAATTTCTTGAGAGATCGATTTCCTAAGTAGCAGCAATCAGTTGTCAGAGAGAGAGTCAGAGATTGAAGAAGTGAGATAAGGGCATAGATAGAGAAGCTGGAGGAATATTTCCAGATCCAGTGAGTGATTTACAGAGAAAGGTCGATATTTCTCCAGGAAGCTGCGCAGATGCATTACAATAACTTCGGTGGGCAATTCGATTTTGCTGGGGTGAAGTTGGTTTTCAATTCTAGAGGCTGGAAAGTATTTCCAGAGTGCGAGAGGGTCAGTTTCCTAGTCAGTAGAAGGCATGATGACTTGATTTTCAGTTGTTCCAGGCTAAGTATGTAGCATACCGTGGAGTAGTTGCGCTGAGCAAGGAGGACGAACTGATTTTCAATAAGCAGTCAAGAGTCGGGGTTGCTTGGAGTGAGGGTAAATTCCCTCAAGATATTGTTTCCAGTATTTTCTTTGCAATATTTCCAGTATTCGACATCCATATTGTACTCATATTATTTCATTGCTGCATAGTAATAAAAACCCTCAGCTACTGCACCGGTTTTACTGCATTGGGCTTTTCAGAGGAGTTTTATCCAAAAATATTTGTGTTAATTTTATGTGTGTGTGTGTTATAATTTTTTCTAGTGTTTTATTCTTTCGTAGTTTTTTCTATGTAGATTGCAGTGTGAAGTATTCAATATTTGTCATAGAAAACTACAAATAAATTGTTAAATAAAATTAACAATTAGGAGAATAATTTCCAGTTGTTGCAATAGGATTCTGGTTTCTTGTTTTGTACTTGAATGATCCATATAACAATGAAAAAACTCACTAAACTCCAATTCAACCATAACTTGAAATCTATGTCATATTTCAATGTGTTATATACCTAGTCATATGTAATTGTAAGGTTGATTATGTGATGACTTTGTAATCCAGATTTAGGAAGGTATCTTTTGAAAAGGATACTTGGTTTCTTGTTTTGTACTTGACCTAACTATAGTTTATCTCGAGATTTCTAAAAGGTCAAAAAAGAGACCTAAATAGTCTTTCAAAACCCCACATAAATTAGGTTATGAGTCATATTCTTCATTGGTTTTGTAGACATGGAAATCTTACTAAACCCATAATTTGGGGTTTTCATTAAAGACACACATTTATAAAAAGAAAATTCTTTACTAGACACCGTACTTCAAAATTTTGATTAAGAATCTATATCCAAATAAAAAAGGCTAATATAGAATATTTTCAAATTACATTCTAAAATCAAAGTAAAAAAATAATCATCTAATATATATTTAACTTTGTACAAATTCAAAACAAAACAATTATCATATTAAAATAGATATATACTATGCATTAAAAAGGTTTATATTTATAAATTATACAAAGTTTAATCCTATTTATTTTTATTATTAAAATACTTTATTACGTTAAAAAAATAAAAAACTCAAATACTAACCAAATCAATTACTAAACAAGAAAACCTTTCAAAATATGTGACCCCAAGACAAAATAAAAACGAACGAAATGGAAATTGTAAAACCGTTAAAAGCCAAGGCACGCGGCACATGTAACATACACGTTTCACATAAAATTTATAACTTGACATGCTATAAACCAAAACTAAATAAAAAAATAAAACAAATTCTATATTAATGGTATGTCATCATTAGAACGCTATTTTTTTTTTCTTCTGAGTAATGCTAAATCTATTAATATATAACATATAAGTACAAAATTGCCGCTGCCTCAGCTGAGATAGCCTGAGCACAGGGCTTGACTGCCATGAAAAACAAGAGTTTGGACTGCCCACAGAGGGGAAACCAGTCCTTGAAAGTTAAGATTCGCCACCCTCAAAGGGGAAACCGGCCCTTGAAACAGATAGTTTAACAAAAATACAAGTAATAAGACTAACCACTCTGCAAGCAGAGGGTGATTAAACAAAAAAGCCAAAATTAACCTGGGTATGCTGTGCATGAGAAACAAAAACCTCTGAGGGTCTTCCGGACTACTGATCATTGGCTGGAGAAGGCGATTCCTCCACTATTCTGCATCTGTACTCATCACTGTTTCTGCCTTCATCAGTAGGGGGAATTGCCTTGTCTTTGTCCTCTCCATCCTTCGTTTGATCCTGCATAGAGACGTCACGGGAAGCCAAGGAGGCCTTGGCATTTTCTGCAGATGCGGGGACTGGAGCAACACTGGGGCCAGGGAAAACAACAGAGGGACTAAGGACATCGAACGAGGGGGGAAAAGGACAAGTTGTCTCTTCACGAATGGTAATCATGACATATGCCGTGATGACTGGCCTATCAAATGAACAATTGAATCTGAACTCCACTCGTTGAGAAGATTGACGCAGCGGAGTGGAGGTAAACGGAGGGGGAGCGGGAGGGGCACCGGAAGGGAAGGCTTGAGGCGCAGAGGAGAGCAAATGGGGAGGCGGGGAGCAAGGAACGGGGTGAGAAAATACTGTGGAATGGAGCTGACCTCTGCGACTCCTTGTTTCCGGAATGTGGTTGCAGGCGAAATCCTCAGAGGAGGAATTCGAACTGGGAGAGGACCGAGAGTGAATGGCGCGGCCACGGCTAGTTCCACGATGACATCGCATTCGATGGTGCAATCTAGGCATGGTGATAGGGAGATGCTAGTGGAAAGGGCAGAGAAGAAGAGACGACAAGGAGCTAGAAGAAACGGACTGAGAATTCGAACAACAGAAATTTCTATGCATAAAATGAAACTCAGGAATAGTCTCCAAACAGCAAAGAAGCACACAATGCCTACTAGTCTGCGTTCGAGCACTTGGCTCAGCGCAGGCGGGAGGGCAAGAGCTTCGACGTAGAGCAGTGGTGGTGCAAACAGAACAATCGCCATACAGAAGACCAAACTCCATATCAAAAGCCAAAATGAACTAGATGAAATGCAATGAGCGTCGACGGTTCAAGAGAGCTGTGTTAATGGCTCGCAGGGTGGCGTATTGAATGCCCCCTTTAATGCCCTTGTGGGAGGCCACATGGCCATCCCGCATCAACGTCCTTGGGAGGCAGCGTGAGACGGGCGTCCCATCAAGCTCGGGTGTCATCCGCATCCGGAGTGGGAGAAGGCATACTTGGCAACAAAAAAAATGGAAATTAATGGGTCTGAGATGAATGCATCTCATACCATGGCAGCTTGACAGAAAGTAATCATGGCAGAATGTATGAGTACCTGCATCTTGGCGAATCTGGTTCATGGAGGTTGTACCAACCAGAATGATGGAAATGAAAAACCTGCTAATTCCACATGCAAGATGGTCCAAAAAAACTCCACGTCATTTCACATCCTTATACTACAGGTCTACAAATAGAACCTGTCGTAGGAATTTTTTTTTTCTATACGGCCAAAGAGAGAGACAACGTGGAAAATTGCGATCGTACATTCTACTTTCTCATATGTAGGACAAGATAAAAGTAACATCTAATATGGAGGACCATATTTGATTGGCAACAGAGTCGGTGCTATTAGCTTTGATTGTGTAATGTTGCAATCACACACACAGAAAAATTGTCTTTTGCTTGGCTAGACAGTTTCTTGGGCTGCTTCACAGTGGCATACAACGTGTAGACAATGTGTAGGCCATGTTTTATTTGAACATGGAGATTTGTAGAAGCCGGGATAAAGCTAATATCCCATGGGTGGCACTCGTGGGTAATAGGACTCTCACGGTCCAACCATCCATAAGCTAGCTTCTCGCTTAGACCTGAGTTTTTTCCTTCCAGTCAAGAATTAGATTTTCTAAGAAATTTTGAGACTATTTTCCTACAACTTCAATCAACGTCTTTCTTTAAGGGTTTCTTAGTCTTTTTCTCCCACTGGTGTTGCTTGGAAATTTATGTTTTTCTTTCTCACCATAATTCAAGAAAAAGAATCAAATTTATGGAATTTATTTCTCGCCTAGATACCCCTGAGATTTTGCCTTCCAGTCAAGAATTAGATTTTCTAAGAAATTCTAAGACTATCTGAGACTATTTCCCTATAACCTCAATCAATGTCTTGCTTTAAATTGAGGGTTTCTCACTAGTCTTTATCTCCCATTGGTGTTGCTTGGAAATTTATGTTTTTCTTTCCCACAGTAATTCCACAAAAAGAATCAAATTCATGGAATTTATCTCCAACCATTTATTTGTGGTTTCTGCATAAATTTCCAGACTAATGACATTTATCTCCAACCATTTTCTCGGGTACCTTTTTATCTCTCTCCTTTCCTTCATAAAGTGAATGGGCAATAATGAGGATTTTTTCCTCTTTTCCTCTTTTTGTTCTTGGAACATAACTAAATCACCAAATGATTTTTTAACTGTTATGAATTTATTCATACTTGATAACCCTTTACATATTCTCAAGAATAGTTTGCAATTAAATCTCATTGCCTTTTCTTCCAAATAAATGTAATGTAAATATTTTCTTGTTAATAGCAAAACATGTAAATTCTATGATTTATATTTTCCAAATCAATTATAGTTCAACTTTAACCAATAAGGTCTTAAGTCAAGTCAGCTGGGATACTACTTGTATAATTTCTTTTATGCACATAGATATTCAAGAACATGTATAGAAGACTACTTTCATAAGTGCACTTGAATTTTAGCATATGTGTGACTTTAGTATGTGTGCACTTCCATATCTATGTGCATATACAGAAGTTGTCCATTTACAGAATCCATCTTCCATATATACACAACTTTTTTATATGCACATAGGTATAGAAGCATGCATATATAGAAGTAACACATATGCAAAAATGCAAGTGAATATGCAGATGATGACTTCCACATATGTGTGTCTATGTGGTCCCCTGTGACGCCCAAGTGAGTGGGTGGTGTTTGAGTGAGGATGCAAATGCAAGAATATGAATGATTTTGTTTTTAATAACAGGTAAAACAAAGTGGAAAAATAGTTAATTTAAATCATGTGAAAGCATTTTCACCTATGTTCAACATCCATATATGCATGTTTTCATATCTATGTGCATATACGAAAGATACACATATAAGTCAATCAAGTCTCTTTCCTTTTTTAGATTCTTCAATCAAGTCTCTTCCTTGTTTGGATTCTTCTTAACATGGCAAGATGACCTTCATTTTCTTGACATTTCCATGTGTATATTTGATCCTATATTTTCATTAATATTTTCCATGTTATTAAAATTATAAAATCCATTTCTTTGGATATTACATGTATTCACTTAATGAGCTTTCTAGACTCACTATTGTTGGTCATGGATCTACCTCCTCATCACTCCATCACTATCATGAGCAAGTCTCCTTTTCCTATGAGAATTTCATTTTTGGTACACTAGATGTCTAAGTTCAACCTGTTTCACTCAATTATGAGTATAATAGTTAATAGGGACAACAATATTCTTCTTTTGAATTTTGTAATATGTAGTATTAGTAATTATTTATATATTTTGTTAAGGGTTCAAGAGCTAAATCATATATGGATGTTTGTAATTGGGTTATAAAATGAAGTTGTTTAGTTTAAGTTTGTAATTGCATGTACTCTTCTTCAAGCCCTTTAGATCACTCTAAGGGTGAATATTTTTTCTCCTTTTTGAATTATTTGACTCCATCACTTTATAAATATATATTTCTCATTTATTGAAATAAATAAAATAATATATATTAATATATTAGTATGTACAAAATAATTGGGAAATTCCTACCATGCTCAGTGGTGAAGCATGATTCAATATTAACAATTTGTATCAACAATCCCTATTGTCCATCTAATAAGGATTAATAATTAAATTGAAATTCTCGAAGTCATATTCCAAAATAGGCACACTTTGTGTGTCTGTGTGTATTATCAAACTGAAAGTAGTAGCAAAATTTAAGAGATAGAGCTTAACACTATTGATATGCTCCATTATTAGAAACAATGAATAAATGCAATATTTTTTATTTTTATTTTTGTAAATTCCGTAGTACCTAGCCATTTCTATTATAAGAGCAAGTTGCAAAAAAATACATCAGTATCAAGGTGCCTCAACCTGCCCGAAGGAAACCAAGTATGTTGGCCACCTTAAAGAGTTAAATGCAGACCAAAATTGAAATTGTTTCTTTCGTTTAGTTGCCTCTAGTTTATCATGACAATGTCCAAAGAAATTACATATTAAACTGAAAAGATAAAGACTATTTAGAGTCATTCAAAAATGTACTCAAACAGAAATCTGATTATCCATCAGATGAATCTTTTGGAGCTTTTGCAGAAAAAGCAGAGACCTTTGCTTCCTGAAACAATCTGAGTTGTTGTTCGATATTTTACCAATCCGGGCATTTTGTTGGTGCTGAACCTTCGCCATTTCTCGCATTTCTTGTTTCATAGTTTGGAGTTCAAAAAGCATTGAAGAATACAATTTAACCTCTTTTTCCTGTAGGCTCATCAATGCTTTAGCCAAAACACATTTAATTTTCCAATATGTCTTCACACTCTGCTGAAACAGGGAGACTCTACCCCTTGTACTTGCCGAGTCTAGGATGAATTCCATTCTAGCTTGTTTCTCACTGATAGCCATGTCATCTTCTTCAAAATCCTGTTCCCATGCATCAATTGAGATTTTAATGTCTTCTGGAGTGGTTTCCTCATAGATATTGACCATAGTTTCCAATGTCTCAGAATTTGTTTTCCTACCTCTGTTTGGAGGAGGAAAATATGTTGCAGTGGAAGTACCTGTTCTTGTTTTAGGCATAGTATCTAGATACAGTGAAGTAACAGTGTAGAGACCATTAATATTGAAACTGTGGATGTAAAAACAGTGTAATTTCCTCTGGAGAAGAATAAGATGAAGACGCTGAGCAGTATGATGAGTATTGGCGTTATACATGCGAACAGTGAATTGAAGCCAAGCCTTACTATCATGTATGAAGATGAAAAGATTTAACACAAACCTAATCAACTATATGCTAGGCAACATATCATGCAATATTAATCATGCACTATAAAAAAATATAATGGCATAACAAAAAGTAATAGAATATATTGATTTTAGTGATGATATAACAAATAAAGATTCACAACAATTAGAAAGTTGTAATGGATTTTTTGTAATTCAAATCATTTTAAAAATAAGATAACATCAATAAAGATATAAGACAAAAATGATAGGGTGCATTTATTTTAAATATGGTACACTAAAAAGTATGTAAATAAATTAGTTTCATTGATTTCAATAATGACACAATGAAAAATAATAAGATGCATGGATTTTAGTAATGATACAGTGTCCAATGGGTCTTGGATGGATGGTGATCGGGTGCATTGTTAAGGAACTCCTAGATGTTAAGCCACTAGTTCAGTTCCTCGCCTTATTCAGGTGTTATTCTTGGACATAAACATGACCTGGCCTCAGCAATGTTGAACATACAAAAAAAATACATTGGAAATTTCCATGGGGCGTAGAGAAGACCGTGAGAGGGTTTTCTAACAAAACACTCTATGGTGTAATCAGACCATCAATTTGAAACTACATGGAAAAAATTCCAACCATGCTAAGAGTCGATGTGACCTAGGCTGTGTAGGACTGTTACATGATTTTGATGGCTTAGAAGCCCTTGGGTTGCGGCTATTCAAGCCATAGGTCAGTCATGCGAGTCATCTTAAAACTGACATAAACTAACAAAAAAAAATTGATACATTATAAATTGATTTATAATAGCAAGTTGATTTGAAAAATGATAAAATAGATTTTAAAATGAGATATTATGTAATGTATTAATTGATGAAAAAAGAAAGAAGAAATATTTTTTCAAAATTGGTTTCAACATTGCAATAATACAAATTATGAGAGAAGTGTTTAATAATTTAAATAATGAAAACCAATTTTAAAATACATATATTATAAGTTGAAGTCCTATACATTTTTTTTCATGTCTAATTTATGTCTTTTTATAATTATAAGATATATAAAAATACTAAAATCAATAGAATGCATTAAAATTGAAATCATATAATGAAATGTAAATAGAATTATGTGGAACATAGAGGATTGGGAAATAAACCTTTAATATTGAGAAATACAATATAAACTACACTATAATATGATATATTTTTAGTTAAACATTTCAATGGTAGTACAAATCATCTTCTATTCACACTAAATCAATATGAAAAGATAAGAAATGTAAAAAGTATGAAATATGAAGAAAATATATTTGTGGATTAGGTTTCTAGAGAAAATATTTTTATTTTCTTATTATTCATCTTAATCATTATTACATATTGTTAATTTACCACTAGGAGTTGTTATTATCCTTCCCACTGGAGTTGCTATTATCCTTCTGAGTGGATTCTAGTCCCGCATGCTTCTTTGGAATCATTTCTACATTAAATGTGGGTTTTCCATGGACATAGAACCTCACACAAAAAAAAAAAAACCATTGTTAATTTACCACTTTCACTTAATTCATCCCTATAACTTTTAAAATATCTTTCTCAATAATACTCTTTCAACTAAAAACCAATATTCAATAATTTTAATAGATTAAATTAATTTAAATACAAACATATTAATAAAAATGTAATAATTATTCTATATATACAAAAAAAAATAAAAAAAAATAAATAAAAAATTATATATTAGAAATAACTCACATTTCAAAAAATAGAAACTTTAAACTAGATTATTGTCATCTTAATGTCAATGATAATTAAAACATATGTTGTAATTACCATGGGATAAAGATAAAGCCAAATCACTACAAACAATAAAAATTGTAATATAAATTAATTGCCACTGCCATCTACTTTTAATAATGTCACAACTATATAATAATCTTCATTTATTCCCAAGTTTTTATGGGACACTAGTATCAATATATGCATGCCATTAGTGTGCATGGAAACCAATAAATAATTCTCTCTCCTTTATCAATCCACTAATCTATAAATTTTGGTGCGATTACAAAAAAACTGCCTAGGAGATGTTTGGATTGATTAGAATGAAAAGCCTACACATTCTTGAAATATTTAATCTCACAGTTTGGGATTATTGCTCAAAAACCCATAACATGATTGTCTAGCCTATCTGTGGATTTACCTAATCTTCTCGACATCATTAACAAATCATATCCTACACACACCACAATATTCTATCACACAAATATTTAGTCGAGATTAAAAGAGCAATGCGGATTTGGTAACCTCCTCTTACCATTATTATTTTTTTCGAATTAAATTATGGGTTCATTAACAGATGCCTCTAGACCATAACACAAATATTTAGTTGAGATAAAAAGAGAAATGCGGATTTGGTAACCTCCTCTTACTGTTATTATTTTTTTCGAATTAAATTATGGGTTCACTAATAGATGCCTATGGACTCATAACTAGAATTAACATGATTCAATAATAGTGAAGAAAGCCCCGAAATACACACATAAGCCCACTTGGATCTGTTATTTTTGTTTAACACAAATATCTTCAAGCTTCTTGGTTCAAGAAACGATTATTTCTCTCTTTCAAAATATTCTAACTAAGAAATGGGAGCGCATAGAAGCCATGCTCTTCCTCCTCCACCACTACAACCTCAACGCTCTTTCTGCATAACTTCAACCACTCACAGTACTCATGGTCGCGATATATCAACATATCTCTGACCCCGACGGGTACCAACAATGGAGGCAATGAAATCTCTCATAGTTTGGGGGATGTGGGGTTCCAAGGGTTGCTGAATGAATGATCTGTCACTACCCACCAAGAGTGATAGTAGCCAAACGTGTCATTCAGATCCATATTGAGAAACGCATAATGCGCGCACTCGCGCTCCGACTGTGTGCGTTCCTTGGTGCCGAAGAAGGGTTGCAACAATATCGCCCCGTTCACTTTCATGGGACTTCCTTCTTCCATGTCAGCACACCGCGCCACCACGTGATGTGCGATGTTTGTACCCGCATTGTCTCTCAGGAGATACACTGCGAAAGGTCCACGTGGGAGTTGAGCCATGCGTCGTGTTCAATGTCCTTTTGCACGTGGGAGTTGAGTCATGCATCATGTTCAATGTCCTTTTGCACATGGAAGTTGAGTCATGTGTTGTGTTCAATGTTTTCTCGTCCTACCACATGGGAGATCACCCACTGGAGTGCCATGATGCAGTCATTATAGGAAACGGGGATATGTGCTCAGAGCCAATTTGTAAGCCATTGCACTGACAGTTGCGGTCAACGTGAGAGTAAAGTAGTGAAAATTGGGTAGAGAAGGAGAGTCGAGGCAAGAGGCAGAAATACTAGTTGAAGCCTTTGCTTGCCCTTTGATTTACGGCAGAGTCCTTCTCCTCTACATGCATGATGAGAAATATCAGGGATGTGGTGTATTAAAAGATGAATAGTCTTGGAAATATTGGTTGCCATGGAGCATGTTGGTGAGCTTTGGTATTGCACCAAGAGTGCTGCAACTCCCAGGGGCTGCCTTACTTTACTTTATCAACTCGGGGTTCGTACAAACTTTGAGGTGACAGTGCTATATACACAATAGATGCATTTTGTTCATGTCATCCTCTTCTGCTTTATGAAAGGGTGCTACTTCTAGGGGTTCTCAGTGAAGTCTATCACACTTCAATAAAACTAAACTAAATTTCTGAAAGGAAATGATAGAAATGGAACTAATTTAATGTGTAGGAAGGAAATGACTGTAAGAAACTAAATTAAATTGCTGAAAAGAAATGACAAGAAGGAATCTAATTTAATTTGCAGAAAACAGATAGCAGAAAGGAAACTAATCCTAAACCACACTTAACTTGGCCAAACGACTAAATGCACTCTACTTATCCTATGATTTATCTACCATGCTTCTATCCATGCAACTAGGCTATCCATGACTTAATTATAATTAAAAAGAGTTAATTTGCAGCTTGGAGGTAAGAAAAGGGCTAAAAGAGGCTAATGGGGGGTTTAACACATGAAACGAGGTTTGGAAGTGGAAAGAGGAGGTTAAAGCATTATGAAACTTTATTATAGCGTGAGAAATGAATTTGGAGTAGACAGAACTCAAAAACGCGATGGTGGAGTGCGATGGAGGATAAAAGTTGCGATGTGCGATGTCGCAATCGCAACTTTGCAAGTTTAAAGGGATAGCGGTAAAGGTTAACAAAAGGAAATAAAATGTGTGAAGTGTGATTTGTGATGCGTGATGTGCAGAGTGTGAAGTGGCATAGTTATCGCATCGGCGGAATAAGCAGTAAGTGTTATGCAAAAAGGTAAATGATGCGATTTTCGATTTGCAATTTCACAAGATCGCAATCGCAAGAAAGAGCGGTAAGTGTTTAAAGGTAAAAGATAAATGGTACGAAGTGCAATTTTCGATGGGTGACGTGGGGGTGGGACCGACAGCGGGGCGCGATCGCAATCGTCCAGAACAACGGTAAGTGTTAAGGGAGAAAGGAAAAAATTGCGGGATGCGATTTGTGATAGGATAAGAACTGCGGGATGCGATTTGCGATAAGATAAGAAAACTGTGGGATGAGATTTGTGATAGGGATGATGTGGCAGTGGTACCAAAAGTGGGGCGTGATTGCGCAATATTGCAATCGCAAGAACCAGTGGTAAGTGTTAAGGGGAAAAGCTAAATAGTGCGAAGTGCGATTTTCAATTTCGCAATATTGCAATCGCAAAGAACGAGCGGTGAAGGTTAAAGGTAAAAGCCAAATATTGCGATTTGTGAAGTGCGATGTACAGTGGTAGGAGACTCGAGGATAAAAGGCGGAGGTCTGGTTTTCAGTGGTTTTGAATGGTTTTTCACATGTTTTGCATAAAAAAGTAAGGTGGCCATGAACGGAGAAAAAAACAGGGAAATAAGGCTTTGAAGGGATTGAGTGCATTAGGAAAAGAAAAGGTAAGTACAACACTAAGATGAGAAGAAAAGGAGGGAAATGGAGGCATAAGTGCAGTGCTCAGAAGTGAGACACACCTGTAGATTCATGCATGGGAAACAGACGTAAATGTGGGATGAAACAGTGAAAGAAAGGCTTGGACTTGGTAACACAAATTCTTCCCAAAACTCGAACAGAAAGCAATTTTGGCCTGTGGGAACGTCGTCCCTACTTGAACTCTATTGAAAGAGATGAGAGGGGGGAGACTTGACCACGGTTTTTGGGGTTTTTCCTCTATTTTACTACACATAATCAATTAAAACTACAACAACACAAAAACTAAACATCAATGAAACTTATCAGAAGCATATCTAACTTAAATGGCAGAAGCAAAACTAGCTGAATGACAGAAAGGAAAGGATAGTAACAATAGAGAAGCTGAGGCACATGGATTGGGCCCTAACCCACGAGCCTGGCCCTTTGAAACTTAAATCAGTAGAATGAAACCAGTCTACTCATTTCATAAAAGAATAATTGCATACATCTCTGAAAGTTTGATCCCTGAAAAAAACAAAAATCTCAATAGCTCACAACAATAGTTCTGAATGGAATCGAGACTAGAATAGATTAACTCTTCCTAGCTCTAGCTCTTCTCTATTTATTCTACAGGGCAGCTACCAACAGCTCCCTAGAAAATGGTGATTGAGTCTACTTGACTCCTAGTGAACAAGGATTGGGTTCACTCTTCTTTGAGTTGCTTGGCTGCCTTTGGAATTCGAATTTCTGGAGAGAATCCTTGGGGATCCTTTGGCTGCTTTTGGAATTCGAATGGCTTGAGAGAATATTTGGGATCCTTCAGCTGCCCTTGAGGGTGGATAATCCTCCTATAATTCCTCTTTGTTGTCCCCTTCGAGTCTTTATGATAAAATCCTTATAAAAATGATTAATAATTCCTGATTTTTTGCACTAAACCTTATATTAGGCACTCAAATTATGTTAGCCTAAATCACCACCTATACTAGCATCGTAAAACCAAATAATAATAAAAATTCAAGAAAAACAGATCTAAGAAGTAAAAAAGGTGACTATTAACCCCTCCAAATATATCTAATGATGGAGCTCATCACATGCCTTTCAATTTATTTTCCCAAAAGATATTTCAAAGAAAGCACTCCATGTTTCACACTTTCCTTGTGATATGATGTGATGTCGTTATTCACCATTGAGTCGGTGATCACAACCCATACCTAGAATTTGACCCTCTCTGGAATGTTTTAATATTTTTAGGCCGATAGGCCTTTCTTTTAAATCAATTCACATTCATTTTTTTCTTCCCTTTCATTATTCTTATGACATGTGTCCCATATCTTATGTTAAGCTATAACATATGCCCAATATTTCACACTCGTGAGAAATTGTTTTATGCCGATAAATTCGGCAAATGCTGTAACATCTCATAAGGATTCGTCTTCCCTTTTGATACTAACTTTACATCTGTCCTGTAGCTAAACTTAGTTATAATTGTATATAGACTTACTAAATTAGTAGTGTAGAGAAATATGAACAGGGTGCGAGGAATTCGCCAAATTTAGTTGCGCGGAGAAGTGTGAAGTTAGCTATGATTTTATAGAAGCTCTACAAATTTGGTTATAAGATGTTGTTGAGAATGCCAACCCTCCGGGCAGAGCCTCAACTGGAGACCTCAGCGTGAATCCGAAAGCCACCTTTGGCATTTCAGTATTCCGCCCAATAAGGGTTCACAAGAGAAAAAGCTGTTTTCAGGTGACCATGGTGGACCATGAGATCAGAAGTATACGTGAGTGCTTGTTGGCGGTGCTTTTTCTAAATGAGATAAATCTTAGTTGTTGTTCAATTTTCTTTAGGTAAGGTTTGACGAAGGGTTTTTACATCTTCTCTGCATCAACGAGAGGCCTTTGCAAAGATTAAAATCCATATTATTTTCTCCTTTCTCATATTTTCCATTTTCTGCATTGTCATGGATGCTTTAGACAATGAGGAAAATGCTCCAAATAGCACTTAGAAATATTTACATTTACTGTAAATTTCACTTCACATTTGCCAAAAATTTTCTAATGTTCTTTCAATATCCTTTCATAAATATATTCTTCTACATACAACAATGGTTTTCTTGTAGAAAACAATGAAGTCCCTTTGTCGAAACCCTCAAGACTCAACTGTTGTCCATCACCAACTTTATGACCAAAATTTTCTAATATCCATCATTGTTATCTTCAACCAACATAGAAATTCTCCTCAAACAACGAATCCTGACGCGAAATATTAGAAATGGTGGAAGTTTTTTCATTCATGATCTTCTCATGCAGGGGTTACCTGCGAGCTAAGCCAGTGGTTGGAATATGCGGCTTCGTCGGTTTGAATACAGGCAAGGAGACGGTGAACAGACCGAACTTTATCAAGAAGCTCAAGATCCAGAGAGGATGTGCTTCCTCAACATATCAGAAAGGTGAATCTAAACCATTCTTTTTGTGGTTGATTAGATTTGACTTGTCTGTGAAATCCATTACATCATGAAACAAGAGAAATTTTTTTGGAATCAGAGTACTTGTGATTTTATCTCAATGTCTTGAGTTTCTATGTTTAATTCTTTCAATGCTACATCCAACCGAGTCTCTCCTTATGTGAAAGGGAGTGTTCAAGCCTAACCATCATTTATAAAACATATGAATCTTTATTTATGTAATGATGATTTGATATGATATTTGTTCTTTCCTTCTTTGTTTTTAAATATATGGAAAACTTATCATAACTACTTATCAAATTAGCAGTGAAAACAATTATTATATTAGTAATGAGAATATTTATCAAATTAGTAATGGACATATTTATCAAATCAGTAGTGGAAGTGGTAGTTGGAAAAGATGAAAAACCATTCCATTCTACACGCGGTCCACCCATCCCTTTGCATCTTTTTTCTTGTGCCAAATATTTATGTGTGTTCGATCATGAATTTATTTCATTATCAAAAAAACCATGTTAACTAAAGATCTATTTTAGTGGAAGAGATGATGTAAGGTTATGATATGTAAACAAGTGGATTTGGTCAAATTACATTAAAAAAATCGAATTAAAATATAAAAATATATAAAAAAATCTATTAATTAAAATATTTTGACCCCGGGAAATTACATAGAAATAAAATAAATAATTATAATTATCAATTATTAGTAATTAAACCAATTTGGACCTATCTTAATTCCTGATCTACCAAGTTTCTAGAGGGTTCAAATCTCTTGAGGTGGAAACCTCTTTTAAAGTGAAAAGAGATTTGATTCCTTCGGATTAAGATGGATCTAGGCTGGTTTATTAAAAAGAACGTCACAATTATAAAAAAAAAAATTATACTTTTATAACATTACAATCTATTATTAATTTGAGATTGAAAGATTTTTTTGAAAGATAAATTTGATCTTATATTTCTGGAATACTCACATTGAATTTTTTCTTATCAAAATTGGGAGCCATCAAATTAAAATATATATATATATAATTTTATTAAATTAAGACCATAAATATAATATTATAAAATTATAAAAATGATATAACCATAATATATAAAAATTTAATTATATCTCTTATAAAAAAGAAAATTAATATAAATAAAACATGACAATTAATAAAATAAAGAATAATATTTGAGTATAAAATATAAGAATGAAAATAAAAAATTTAGTCGAAAGAAAATAAAAATAAAAAAATAAACCAATTATAAAAAGTCAAAATTAACAAGATTATGAAAAATTGAGTCACCAATAAAGTAAAAACAAATACTAAATAGTTCATATATATATATATATATATATATATATATATATATATAATTCAAAATTACATAAATATAAAATTATATAAATAAATATCTATATAAAATTCAAAAATTTCAAAAATAAATCTTCATAAATATAAAATTATATAAATAAATATCTAAATAGTTTAAACTAGGGTTAATGAGAATAGAAAATATTTTTTTATGAAACTAGTTATTATTAGAAAAATGACTCTAAATGTGAATAAATTATAAATTTATAATATAAGAGGATAGTTTAGACAAATGGAAATTAATAAAATAAACTATAAATACAAGGATAGATATGTAAAAAGTAAAAAAAAAAAAAAAAAAAAAGAGAGAAAAAGGAATTCTGGAGTAGCAAAGTTCGAAGAAAAAAAGTAGGAATCCAATTCCTACTAATTTTCCACCCATCATCATAGTTCAAATTGTGAGAGTGTTTGTCAATTTCAATGGTCTCTCATAATGTCCTTTGATAATAATGGAGTACCTTTGGTGGGATCATAAAGGTTTCGATTCAAATATAGTGTTGTGTTTTGATTTCTCAGCGTGCTCAACAAGACCAGAGGAGCAGGACTGACAATGTCTAAAATCAGCCATATGTTCTTGAATCCTCTATATGTTCTTGAATCAACTATTTGATAGATCAACCAGTTTCCCTAACATAAAAAGCAATGTCTAATATCAACTATATGTTCTTGAATATGTTATTTAATAGATCAACAAGCTTCCCTAACATAAAAAGCACTAGAAGAATAGAGAATTAAGTAGACTCATGGAAGAGTCAATTGGATCCTTAATAAACTTTAGGAGACCTTGAATGGTATTTATTGACTTGGAAGTGACATAACCTAATTCCTCCTTAAAATATGAGCAATATATTATTAATTTTTACATTTTATTATTTATAAATAATATTTTTAATATACATAATTTTATTTATAAAAATAATATTTAATATTTATAATTTTTTTTAATTTTTTTAATTTTATGTACAAATAAAAAAAATAAAGAAGAAAAAAAATACATGTTAAAATACACTTACAAATTTATGAATTTGGAAATTTTCAAATTCCAATTGAAATTAGTATTAATACATATCATTATTATAATTAAATTTATTTATTAAATGTGTTATGAGAAAAACTGTTTGACATATGACATAGTTTTTTATTTTGTTGTTTTTGTGAATATAAAGAAATCATGTTGTTTTTGTGAATATAAAGAAGTAAATACAAATATATATTTGATATGTGTTGATTTTCAATTAGTTTTGTAATTAGTTAAAAATTAAATAAAAATTGACAAAGTTAAAATTAGAGTATTTGATTTGATTTTTATTTATTTATAATTTAATTAGGTCAATAGGCCTTTTCTTTTGAATCAGTGAATTTCTCGTTTTCGTTCACATTTTTTTGTTTCGGTCTGACATCTCTGCACTCCCACCCTTTTACTCTTCATTTGATATCTGTGTGCGGGAGTTCCAAGTGGGTACACTTCTTGTTTCAGTCTGACATATGTGCATGCCCACCCTTTTACTCTTCACTTGACATATGTGCGCTAGAGTTCTAGGAGAGTCCAACAGATAATAGCATGCTTAGAAGACGAAACTGTTAGGCACTTATGCTTCATGTTATGCTTCCTGTTAAGGATATCTTGAATACCGAAGAGTTATCTTATAAATCCTCTCATGTTCAATAATCGTACTGTTCCGCCTCCTCCACCTCCTCCACCTCCCTTTATATTCAGCGAGAGCGGAGCAATAAGAATATATTCCAGTGAATTATGCGAGGAAGACATGTAGTCCGTATCCACTATCAGGCTTTGGAATCTAAGATGTCTCACTCGAAACTAGTGGCGCCGAGATCACACAATGCCGGAGCCTAAGTTACATGACTTATCTGATTATCAATGGGCAACGAAGGCTTGCCATTTCAGGAACCATTCACTAACCATGCAACACCCTGGAGGTCATTTTTTGTAACACGCTTTGCCTACATTTTGATCTGCATATTTCACCTTATTTTTTGGTTTGTCTAGATCACAGTATATATACAATGAATTTGTATTTCTCTTCTTCTCTTTTTTGTTGACATAAATACAATGTATATACATATGATATCAGTGGTGAATAATCATTACCATTTATGCAATTTTACAGATGTAGAATATGTATTTCTGTTCTACTCTACTTGACTATATATATACACTCTATATACATATGATATCGGTGTTGAATGATGGTTACTATTTGTGTAATTGTACAGATTTGGTGTGGGCTAATATACAAAGCTAAAGAGGGAGAACTGGATTGCATTCAGACCTGTATTTTATGGAATATGCATAAAACAGAACAGGGCAAGGTAAGAGCCAATGGAAACTCACCAAATTTTCTATATAATTTGGGCAATCTTTTCATTCGAAGTGTGAGAGTTTGACTCTCAAGATTTGTCGATTTTCGAATCATACTGGATTGACTGGAATATTTTCTGCTGGTTCATCGTACAAGTCAAGAAAATCTATGGCAATAACGCTCATCCGTTATTGATACCACGTTTTCTCAAAAATTAAAAGCAAAAATGTTATTGATAAAATAGAAAAATGACACCTGAAGCAACTAATCTTGGTTAGAAGTATTTTTTATGGAGATCAAATCAAGCATTTGATGACGCTAGTACCATCCAATCTTTGTCAGAAAGTGTTTGGAGATCAGAGCAAACGTTGGAAATGATCAATTTGCACCATATTGCAACCTGATGTAGTTTTTTGGCCTACAAGCTGGTATACCAAGTAGCCACGCGGCCAAGCCTCAGGTTTTATTTCCTTTCTCCACGGGGTATTTATGCCAGTTGAATGCATCCACTGCAGGAATGATGTGGTCGTGTCTGAGCTGAAAAAGTTGAATTTCGTGCACAGCGCAAAAAGTTTGTCGTCTTTGAGGCTTCGGCCACCATCCACTGTCAGATTGAAAAAATTGTTCACGTATGCACGACATCTGGTTGGAAGCGATGCATCACCACACTTGTTTATGAGCCCCACCAGGAGTTCCCGACGCCTCTGGTATATGTCCACAAAATCATTCATATCATTCTCAGTAACTCCATGGATATCATTTTTCCACGCTTGTTTTTCCCTTTGGAATATTCAACGAAACTAAAGCTTACAATTACTTTATGATTCTACGAAGGTGCTTGCTATCTCTTTACTTTCATCCAATTGGTAAATTATACACATGCTCAACGCAACCCAATAATTATAACGAAATTATCTATGACACGTCACTTTGTTATCAATAGTTAAATTACATATATACTCATCTTTCCAATAAAGTAACGAAATCGATTAGACCACATCATCCCCACTTGCATGTTAACTTTGCTCAACTCAAGAGGAATGGTATCCCACCGTTTTAGTCTTATCCTCCAACTTCAGTCCTTTACTTGATTCCTTTATTTATGGGACTTTTCCGAGAGAGATCCAAAGAAAAATTTACCCAAAAAAGGAAAGTATGTATTTTGATCTTTCTTTAGCAACACGTTAATTGCATTGATATTGATGATGGTAGTAATATTGATCGAATAAATTATATAAAATAAATAAATAAATAAATTATATTGTTTTAAATATTTAAAGTTAATTGTATTCATATAGATTGTAATGTTTAGGATTATTTTATTTCATATAATATAATATAATGACTCAATAAAAATTATTATTTAATTTTATATAATATAATGATTTCATAATTTAAAATAAGGTTATGGTTTAATCATAGAGATATAACATTTGAGTTTATTTATTATTAATTTATATTTATCTATTTAAGTTTATTTATTATTAGTCTATATTTATCTTGATGGAATTTAGAGGGATCAAATTTTTTTAGATGCAAATTTCTTCCTAGTATAAAATTTGAGAAAAGGTTTGCATCTATAGATATTTGATATCTATTTGATTCATTTCTCAACCATTTACCATACTGAACAAAAATAGAGATAGACCATAGATTGAAATTGTCGTTGGTTAGAAATTTTGGGAAATAATTCATCCAAAAGTGGGATTCATTGTTCACTGCAATTTTTGAGAAGAAAACCATGCAAAGGTTTCTCACTTTTCCTTTCTAAATTAGGCTCACCCTGCATTTCATCCTCCGTCCCCAACTTCCATTCAAGAAAAGTGGCCCAACACAAAAACTCTTGAAAATAACGGGTGATCTATACAATGCTCCTTATGGTCATTGCTTGTTTTATTTCAGCCAATTTAATGTAAAGATTATGTGGATCAAGCAAACACTATAAACGATGATCTCTATGTCCAGAATGTCCAGAATGGACTTGATCTTATCAACTATAATTATCAGTTTTTTACAAACTCTGTTGTTTCCATTTGCAATTTTGTTTTCTTGACTTGCTGGTAGCAAGTATAATTATGATTTTTTGACAAATTCTTGTTGCCATTTCGGTTTTTGTTTTCTTATATGCCACAATTTAAGTTGTCTTTTGAAAATACTTTTTATGGCCTTTGTTCATCCAAGGCTTAATCCTCATTACAAAATTTCATTATTCTGGTTTAAAAAAAAAATTGTAGTAGGGGTAATTTAATGGCTTTTTTATTCGTTATATTTTGCAGACTAAGTTTTGAAAGTCGGTATTTTTTTTGAGACATTAATAAAGGTTTTTTTGCAGACTATTCAAGGGATTATTTTTCAACATTTCTAGGTAATTATAAGTTTTTGACAAACTTTGTTGTTGCCATTTTCATTTTCTTGGATACAACATTTTAACATAATCTTTGTGTTTTCAGTTTAGGAAATGTATAGATAATTTCCTTTTGAAAAGACCTTTTATGCCCTTTCTTCATCCATTTCTTAATCTTAGTAGGGGTAATTTAATGGCTTTTTTTATTAGTTAAATTTTGCAGACTATGTTTTTATTCTTTATTTTGGGTATTTTGTGAGTGGTGTATCAAATCTATTTTTTAATTTGGATTACATATGAAACTAAAATAACACCACTTATCATTCATACATAAATTAAAATACACTCTAAATAGATTTTAATTAATTTTTAAAAAATAAATAGTATTAACTAATAATATAAGTTAGAATGTAGATTTTATAATCCAACCATTCTATTTGAGTCTAAATGGTGGTTTCTAATACACATGATTCTCTATTTTTAATATTTTATAGAGGTATATCAAATTAGTGTTTTTAGCTACAACTTGTTATATATAATAAATATCTATATAACTAAAATATCATCTTTTACATTATTTATTGAAATTAAAATATGCCAATACTTATGGCATATCACATACATATCTACATATGCATTTCTCATAAATTTTTCCAATTTAAAAAACCTATGGGCCTCTCTTTGCACCTTTTGGGGCAATTGTTAGTTTAAATGTATTTGACGGTGAATAAGAATTATGCAGTAACGTGACAGGAATCGATGGGTAAATATTTACGTTACTCATTATAATTTTTAATATTTAAGTTATTTATTTTAATTTTATTTGTGAAAAACTATGTTTTTGCTTGGCTAGAACTATTTTTTTTGAGGTAAAGAATCAAGTTAACAGTTTAAAATCTAGACGCATTTGGTAGGAGTGAAACTCTGCTCTGGTATGAATTATTAGTGAGTATTTCCACTTGGCATGATTTTCAGCCCTACTGTTGAGACTCAACAAGATGATGAGCTTAGTGAAAAGTAAGCACCTTCACTAAGCGGGGCCCGCAAGCTATTTTTTAGGTGTATGTCTATTTTTAGACATGGTGAGCATATTCTATAAGTTGCAGGATGCTATTTGTAGATGGTTGTTCAAATGTGGAAAATAGATGAAAATCTATTTTTATAATATTGGGCGAAGTCTATTTATAGATTGTCGATCTAAAAATAGATGCATGTCGATTATTATTAGCTCTTAATAATAATCCGACAATAAACATCAACTTATTCTCTTGGAGCACTTTATTTTAGTGAACAGATTTGGCAAATCAATGGGCTAAAGGAATTACACAATTCCTAGGGTTTATTGGTGGCTCATGCATGAGGACTCAGTTAGAACTGAAGTGGAAAAGTTATGACAAAGCTGGAAGAGTAATTTATGGAGTTGTTATTTAGTTTAACTCAGTTAAGTGAGTTAAACTCAGTTGAGCTAGTTGTATCTAGTCTAACTGAAAGATACACTAGTGAGAGTTAAGTGAATTAATTAGTTAATTAATTCACAACTAATAACTCAGTAACAAATAAACATAAACAACAGTTAACTAAAGTGCATGTCAGTTCCAGTGGAGACCTAGTGGAGAGATAGGTGAAAGGGTGAGATGGACTATCCGTTGTGACTATAGTGATGCATTCAATGCATTTGACACACATTGGAGTTGCCAATGAGGATTGCGTAGTCAAGGCAAGGCCAATTCAAATTCATTCAGGGGTCTTCTTCAGTAGGGATTGCACAGTCAAGGCAGGCTGTCAGGAGGCAAGAAATTGGTGCATAGATATGCAAATTTCTGCATGATAGTGTGTAATGAATCTACATTGTATTGAGAGCTTGATGTACTAAGATTTGAATGAGATTATTACATGATTCCATTGATATACATAATATATGATAGTTGGGGTTTTTAGCTTTAAGATTTCCCGTTAAACAACTATGTTATGTGCAATTGAATTTATTGACATGTGTTTGCAATTGAGTTTTAAATTTCGGCAAGATCAATAGTGGAAGGATTTTGTGTTTTTAAAGAAGATAAATATTATGAGATCAGGAGGATCTGGTAATACATCAGTATTAATAAATTTCTACATGGTATCGGAGTAGTATTGATTATTGGAGATTGCAATTGTGAATAATTGCTGAGTTTTGTGCTGGTGGACAATTCGAATTTGCTGCAGAAATTTCTTGGTGCGACAATTGAGTATTCATTGAAATGTCTTTCAATGCATTGCGGTTGGAGTATGCCCTTGATGGTAGCTCAAATTACATAGCCTAGAAGGATAGGATGGAGGCCGTGCTTGATGATAATGGGTTGAAGGAGTTCATCGATAGCAATGTTCATAAGTCGGCTTCTAGCACTGCTGCAGGACTTGATGCATGGAAAAAGAAGGTAGCAAAGACAAGAAGAATTCTGTTGGAAGGTGTGAAGGACCATATCGTGTCAAGCCTTCATAGGAAAGCCACTCCATTTGTAATGTGGAAGGCTTTGACAGATCTTTTCCAAAGCAACAACGACCAAAGGAAGTTGGTGCTGAAAGATAAGCTCAGAAAAATAAAAATAGAGAAGGGTGACAGTATTCCAAAATATCTTACAAAGTTTGACCACTGTAGGGATGAACTGGGAAGTGTGGGGATTACTGTTGATGATGACGAATTGGTGAGCTTGTCTCTCCTTGGGCTTCTGAAGATTTTGCATAGCTACGAAGACTCTGTCAATGGACGGGAGAAATTGTCGGGTTGAGAGCGGCTTTGGTCAGATCTTGTGCAGGAGGAGATAAGGCAAAGTACCAGGGATGGATCTTCATCGAAGAATGATGATGAAGAGAATTGCGCTTTGGCTAACAAAGCAAGGAAAGGAAAGGGGAAGAAATCCCATCCAAAATCCGAAGCTAAAGGCAAGAAGCTGGATATGTCCAAAGTGAAGTGTTTTCACTGTCACGAACATGGGAATCTCACCACTAACTTCCCACAGAAAAGAAGAACAAGAAGGCTACTAGAGCTGCAACTAGAGAGGCCTTAGCCTCGTAATTTCATGAGAAGGAGAACCATTCTTCGGTGATCCTGGAGAGAATTCACATAGATGTGTGTGGAAATTTCTCGGTTGCTTCAACAGAAAAACACAAATATTATGTTATATTTGTTGATGACTATTCTCGTAGATGCTGGATCTTCTTCATGCAGAAGAAGAGTGAAACATTCTTAAAGTTCTATGAGTTTAAAGCATTGGTGGAGAAGGAGTCGGGGAAGCAAGTGAAGGCTCTACAGAGCGATAATGGTGGTGAATATATCTCGAACCAATTCAAATACTTCTGTAGCAAAGAAGGAATTCGAAGAGAACTCATAGAGCCTCATAACCCATAGCAGAATGGGGTCGCGGAGAGGAAGAATAGAACGATCATGGGTGCTGCATAAGCTATGCTGCATGACCAAGGTCTACCGATGCACTTGTGGGCAGAAGCATGCAACACTGCGGTTTATGTGAAAAATCGTTGTCCTCATAGAGTACTTGGCATGAGTACACCTAAAGAAGCTTTTACTGGTAAGAAGCCTGATATTTCTCATTTGAATATTTTTGGCTCATTTGTTTACATTCATGTGACAAAGGACGCCAAGAAGAAGTTGGAGCCAACTGCAGAAGTTGGGATATTTGTGGGGTACATAGAAACACCCCATAATTATTGTGTGTATTTTCCAAACAGTAGAATGATTGTGGTGTGATGGGATATAAAATTCAATGAGGTGAAAGCCATGAAGTTTTCACTTGAGAGGGAGGTACACTTGCATGCAGAGGAGGAACTTCTTGTTCCCAAAGATGAACCTCTAGATTTGGATCAACCACAGGAGGAGATTCATGGAGTGGAGGAGTCCACTCATGCAGAACCAAAAATCAGAATAGGCAGAAATCGTACCACAGAAGCTAAGAGGCTAAAGCTTGATGTGGCATAGAATGTAGGAGTCCCTACGTCATAGCGCAGACAGAGATAGTCACCTGACCGATTTACTGGATACATGGTTCTTATGAGCAAGTGTATCATGATAGAGCCATCTTCTTTTAAAGAAGCAGCGCAGGAGCCCACATGGGTAGATGTCATGGTGGAGGAGTATGACTCCATTGTCAGAAATAGTGCTTGGGAGATTGTTCCAAGGCCGATGAGTAAATCAGTGGTAGATTCTAAATGGATCTACAAGGTAAAGCAAGCTACTGATGGGAGCGTCGAGAAGTATAAGGCAAGATTTGTTGCCAGAGGCTTCTCATAGATCGAGGGGATTGATTGTGAAGAAACCTTTGCACCTGTCGCACGGTATTCTTCCATAAGGACCATCCTTGCTCTCTCAGCACAGATGGGTTGGCACATTCATCAGATGGATGTGAAGACTATGTTCGTTAATGGGATCATTGAGGAAGAGGTGTACATTGAGTAGCCTAAAGGATTTGAGATCTTTAGCAGCGAGTCGCATGTGTGCAGACTCAAAAGAGCGCTTTATGGGTTGAAGCAAGCACCACATGCTTGGTACACATGGATCAACAACTATTTCACTGGACTTGGCTTTACCAAGAGTGAGGCGGATGCAAACCTGTACCAAATTGTGGTGGAGGGTAAGCTTTTAATCATTGTTCTTTATGTTGATGATTTAATACTAACGGGTGATAAGCAGTTGATACACTCATGCAAGGCAGATCTTGCAAGGGAGTTTGAGATGAAGGATTTGGGCCTCCTTCATTATTTCCTTGGATTGGAAATATGGCAGCGAGAAGGTGAACTGTTTGTGTCTCAAGGCAAGTATGCTCCCGAGATACTTGGTAAGTGTTATGTATATTTATTAATTATTAGTTAAATATAGTTATCTTAGGTTTATTAATATGGAAAGGCATGATCAACGATCATGCCTCTTCGCCAAGGGTCACCATAAGGCTATATTTAAAGCCTTGGTGATCCCCTGCCTCTTCGCCAAGGGACACCATGAGGCTGTATTTAAAGCCTTGGTGATCCCCACTTGTAATCATCTCATCTTTTATCAATAATAATATATACTTATCAAGTTTACCAGAGTTTTTACACTCCATTGGTATCAGAGCCATCACTCTTCAGGATCTGTGTGATCACTAAGAATTAAGGAATTACAAGAAATTCCAGAATTGTAGATTTTTTTAAACCAAGTGCTTGTGAGCAGCATTTGTTAAAAAAAAATTATAGAGTTTTCCTTGAATTTTTTTTTCCCTCTTCCCCCTCACATAGCACTCCCCTCCATTAGATAGCGCTCCAATCACATTTCCCCGCTACCCATCCCCATCATCCCTCGGCCTCTGCCCTCAAACGCTCTCGGCCCAACCCCCTCTCCTCTTCGCACAACACCCTCACATCTCTCAATCCACCCCCTCACATTACCCATCCCATCCAACCCTCACTCCCATTCCCCCTACACGTAAAACCCTCCCCATTCCCCCTCGACTCCCTCTCACATCTCCGTCCCCAACCTTCCGCCCACCTTCCCTCCTCAGACCTTTTGCCCACCCTTACTCCCTCCGCCTCCCCCTCGGCTCTCCCCCCGCGGCTTCCTTCTGCCCACCCTTCCTTCCTTCCGTCGCCCCTTCCTCACTCCCATCTTCCCACTCCCCTCCCCGCTCACCTTATGCTCTCTCACCCTCACCCTCCCCGGCCCTCCACCCCTTCTTCCCTACTCGCACTCATCGCTCACACACCTTCCCTACCTCCCTACTCACACCCCTTCCCCGCCTCACTCCGCCCACTCGCCGACCCCCTCCCTGTCGTCTTCTCCACTCCCGTCCCACCCTTCTCCTCCTGCCTCGACCACCCACCCTACTGTGGCCCTTCTGCCGTTTGCCTCCCAACTCCCTTGACCCTCCCGCCATCAACCTTCCCCCCACCTTCCAAAGCCACCCTGCCATCCAACTTCCCCTTCTGCCGTCACCCCACCTTCCCCCACTTATGCCCTATTGTCTCCTCGTCGCCATCAGCAGTGTTCCACGGTAAAGGGTTAACGAGTGACAGGTATTTTTTTTAAAAAAAGAAGATAAGTTTTTAAAAAGTGTGAACGATGTGATGTTTAATAAAGTATCCTCTAAGCGGACGAATTAAAAAAAAAGAAGGGTTGATTAATAGTTAAGTAATATATATATTATATAATTTACAAAACAATTATATATATATATAATTTACATAATATTTAATTATTTTTTTATATGAAAATTAATTAATTCTAATTAATTTTAAAAAAAATAAAAATAAAAAACCCTATTTTTCAAAGACAACATTACAAGAGAAGGTACCAGTGGTGAATGGCATATGACAAAAAAGATAAATCTTTAAGTGAAGAAAATTGTCAAAAAAAATGCAGCTTTGGGGACAAAGCTTTTAAGGAAAAGGGGATAAGCCCTAACAAGGAGTATAAGGAGTATGTCGTCATCAATGTCGATGGCCGGATTCCAAAAAAAATTGTTGGATCTCAAGAAACAGATCACTAATAATTCAGATGACTTTGGAAAAAGATTAGTCAATCTCGAAGGTACAGTTGCAGGGAACTCCAACAATATAAAAAAGGTTCAAGATATGATGAATCGAATAGAAAGACAAATGAGGATAAATCATAACGAGGCCACAGAAAATCATAGTGAAGCAATGAAAAAGGTGACAAAACTGTTCGATAAGTTAAATGATAAGATAGATAAGATAAGTCAGACACAAGAACCAATATTTCTGAATGTTGAACATACTCAACTAAAAAATTCAGCTAATTTAGATCATAATCATGAATATAACATGTTTGAAAATGAGCAATTAAATGAGGTTGAATTAGAAATCAGCTCATGTGAAAGCTATAGTGTTGAACTACCTAGAAGTAGAGACTCTAAAATCAACCATGAAAATTATAGAGCCGAGAAACCAAGAGAAGAAAATGCAATTCAATCCACTAATAAAGCCAGTAATGCAGCAACATAAGTGATTGAGAACTTTTATATAAGTGAAAATCCAATGGCAGAAAAAGAAACAATATTGGTGAAAGAGCCACATAAAGAATTCAACATGATTGCTATCACAGATGCAACAACAGACATAGTCATTGAAAATGAAAGAAACCATGAAAATACAGATGCTTATAAACAACAAAATGTTTCATCCTCAGAATTGAAAGAAAAATTTGAAGAGACAAACACAGCCGAAGCCACTGATACAACGCCAGAAGCTGTTGAGGCCTTCGGTGATGAAGCAGATATGGTTGTTAAGAAGGGAACGTTTGAGGATGAGGAGAAGTTGCATCGGATGAAAATTGTTGGTAACTTACCTCTAAATCTAAAAAGGAGCCACGAAGAATCACCAGAAGAACAAGGAATAGTTCAGAAACATGAAAAAGTATTCCAAGACCTGCCAATAAAAACACCTCCTAATAAGTAACATGAATATCTAATAGAAGTCAAGACAAGATCCGACCCTGTCAATATCAAATCTTGTCGCTATCCACATCACCAAAATATTGAACTCGAGAAGATGCTCCACGATATTTTTAAAATGTGGGAAGCAAGAACCCGCCACTCGAGAAACCCACGCGTTTGTCAACGATGTCCATCGACGTATGCTTTGAGGACAAAGCATCTTTAAGAGAGAGGCAATGTTATGTATTTGATTAATTATTAGTTAAATTTAGTTATCTTAGGTTTATTAATATGGAAAGGCATGGTCAACGATCATGCCTCTTCGCCAAGGGACACCATAAGGTTGTATTTAAAGCCTTGGTGATCCCCACTTGTAATCATCTCATCTTTTATCAATAATAATATATACTTATCAAGTTTACCAGAGTTTTTACACTCTAGTAAGTTTCACATGGAGGACTTCAAGCCCACGGATACTCCTCTTCCAGAAAATTGGAGGAAAGAGGATGCTACATCGGCAAAGGTAGTGGATGCCACTGTTTATCGACAGTTGGTGGGTTCGCTCATGTATTTAGTTAATACAAGACCGAACATATGCTATGCGATGAACCATCTTTCACAAGCGATGGTTAAGCCTACCAAGCTCTTTTGGAAGGCAGGTAAGCATGTCCTGAGGTATCTCAGGGGCACATCTGAGTATGGCTTATGGTACAGACAGACGTATGAGGTGAAGTTGCATGGCTTCACGGATGCAGATTGGGCAGGCAGCCCAACGGACAGAAAGAGCACATCAGGAGGGGTTTTCAATATTGGATCTACAGTGGTTTCTTGGTACAGCAGGAAACAAAGATTTGTGGCACTCAGTTCAGCGGAAGTAGAATACATGGTAACAATTCAAGCTGCATGTGAGGCTATCTGGATGAGGAAGATCCCGGTTGGTTTGTTCGGTTCACATTTAGATCATACAGTGATACATTGTGATAATCAGAGTTGCATTAAACTCTCGATTAATCATGTGTTTCATGATAGAGCTAAACATATTGATATCTAGTATCATCATATCAGAGATTGTGTGCAACGGAAGATCATGTTGCTTCAATACATTCCTACAGAAGATTAGGATGCATACATTCTGACGAAGGTGCTTGGCAGGAGCAAATTCGAATACCATAGAGGCAGGATCGGGGTGAAGGATAATCCCTATCTTGTTGAGAGGGAGTGTTTAGATTCAACAACATGATGAGCTTAGTGAAAAGTAAGCACTTTCACTAAGTGGGGCCAGCAGGCTATTTTTAGGTGTATGTCTATTTTTAGACATGGTGAGCATATTCTATAAGTTGCAAGATGCTATTTGTAGATGGTTGGTCAAATGTGGAAAATAGATGAAATTCTATTTTTAGAATATTGGGCAAAGTCTATTTATAGATCGTCGATCTAAAAATAGATGCATGTCGATTATTATTAGCTCTTAATAATAATCACAATAAACATCAACTTATTCTCTTGGAGCACTTTATTTCAATGAACAGATTTGGAAAATCAATGGGTTGAAGGAATTATGCAATTCCTAGGGTTTATTGGTGGCTTATGCATGAGGACTCAGTTCTAGAACTGAAGTGGCAAAGTTATGTCAAAGTTGGAAGAGTAGTTTATGGAGTTGTTATTTAGTTTAACTCAGTTAAGTGAGTTCAACTCAGTTGAGCTAGTTGTATCTATTCTAACTAAAAGATACACTAGTGAGAGTTAAGTCAATTAATTAGTTAATTAATTCACAACTAATAACTCACTAACAACTGAACAGAAACAACAATTAACTACAGTGCATGTCAATTCCAGTGGAGACCCAGTGGAGAGATAGGTGAAAAGGTGAGATGGACTATCCGTTGTGACTATAGTGATGCATTCAATGCATCTAACACAAATTGGAGTTTCCAATGAGGATTGTGCAGTCAAGGCAAGGCCAATTCGAATTCATTCAAGGGTCTTCTTCAGCAGGGATTGCGCAGTGGAGGCAGATTGTCAAGAGGTAAGAAATTGGTGCATAGATATGAAAATTTCTGCATGACAGTGTGTAATGAATCTACGTTGTACTAAGAGCTTGATGTACTAAGATTTGTATGAGATTATTACATGATTCCATTGATATACATAATATATGATAGTTGGGGTTTTTAGCTTTAAGCTTTCTCGTTAAACAACTGTGTTATGTGCGATTGAATTTATTCACATGTGTTTGCAATTGAGTTTTAAATTTCCGCAAGATCAATAGTGGAAGGATTCTGTGTTTTGCAAGAAGATAAATATTGTGAGATCAGGAGGATCCGGTAATACATCAGTATTAATAAATTTCTACACCTACTTCTATTTTTGTATACGAGTTTTTTTTAGTGAGATTTTTTGGAAACTTTTCCAGTGGTTTTTTTCAATCTAATTTCTCTAAAATCTGGCTTGAATTCATTGAAATCACAAGCTTGATGGGTAACTAGTGCACAATCAAAGTGCCCTAGAGGTTTTTCGAGGTGTGGAATCCATATATACAATAAAAAAAACCAGTTTAAATAACACAAATCAAGATTTCACCTCAAATTTTTCTGGCCCGAAAGACAACTCCCTTTTATATATTGCCATGGTTGCAAAACAAGCATATAAAAACTCCTCCCGAGAGGTCACCCATCCCAAAACTCCTCTAGCTCGAGCGTGCTTAACTATGGAGTTTTCCCCACAATCAAGCCCACTTAGCTTGCTACCCCATTTGCAAAACCTTAGCAAGTATTGTGCCTCATGAACCATTCACGTAGAGCTCCCTTTACTTTTTGTAATTTAAATATGAGGGGTTTCCGCAGAGTATATCCTGCTACAAGTATAACTAGCAATTGTCCCTAAAGGTGCAAACATAAGGCTAATGAATAGAAGATTTGATAAGATCATCTTGAAAAACTAAATCAGTAAATATTAAAACTCCTATTTTTAGTAGAATAAATATTAGATAAATATTATTTGAAAAAAATTGGGCAAACTCTATTATGAAGAACAATTTTCTACTCTATTTGCCATTGCATCATTTGGTTATGCCCAAACTAAAATGACTAATGGAAAATTAAGCAAGTAAATAGCTAAATGGTCAAAATTACACATTTCCTTATTCAATTTGTTGAGTAACAAAGAAATTGTTTAATGCAACAACTATAATCTATTTAATAGAATAAATTAAAAAAATGTGAAATATCTATTTTTACTAAAATTTATAAAAGTTAAAAATTTATTAAAATTAAAAATTGAAAATGCTATCAGAAAGAACTACTTCCCTGATTCATGTTGTATAACATTAAAATCAATGATTTTGTCAAAAAAAAAAAATGATATTTGATATAAAGTGCAAATTTTATTTAATATATAAATATTTTGATTATAAATATTTATTATTAATTTTTTTAGCATCTTAAATTAATTATTTCTCAACCACGGTCTTCATCATCTATCTTATTGCTCAAACAATTTGAGACTTTGAAAGGAAAATTTGGTTGGTGCAATCTATTTGAATAGAAATGTGTATGACTGGATAGTGGACAATGAAGTGGCAGATGAGAAGGCATGCAGCGGGTGGGCCACGAGGAAGGCGTACAACAAAGTTTAAATAATCCCAATCCACGATCATGAGAGAGTTAGTTATGTTTCCAAAATTGCAGGAGTAGGAGAGTTCAAATTTTGAATTGGATCCCAAATTGAATTGCAAGCTAGAAAAATCCTTAGGTGAATTGAATTACATCTTAGCAAGATACCGAACCAAATTTTTGCAGGCCAAGATACAACTCCTAGTGTCTTGACCTGATTATCAAGTAAGTACCTGAGAGATAATCCATCTTTTCTTGAGACTGTGACGGTAATATTAAAACGAACTCACTGACTCTGTTTAAAATACATTTTTCAAATTAATACTTTGTAAATCTGGATGGTGGTTTTTCACATTAATTCTTATTCATTGAATAAAAATAAAATAATAAATCAATGTTTGACCTTAATTTTACCTTTTCGTTTAATTACTCACCATCACGTAATAAGGACCGCTACCCTAAACAAGAAGATGGGATATGAGCGATACAACCACCACCCCATCGGATTCCACCACGCCTTTCAACGTATTTTCCAAGGTAACCACTGCATGTTTCACACTTTCCAGGTGATATGATGTTTAGTGGGCCTTTCAGTTTACGCATTTGTCGGTGAAATGACCTTCAACGTATTTTCCGCGAACGATATTCAAAGAAACCACTACATGCTTCGCATTTTCCACGTGACATGACGTTTACTAGGCCTTCGAGTTTACGCATTTGTCGGTGAAATGACCTTCAACATATTTTCCGCGAACGATATTCAAAGTAACCACTACACGCTTCGCATTTTCCACGTGACATGACGTTTACTGGGCCTTCGAGTTTACGCATTTGTCGGTGAAATGACCTTCAACGTATTTTTCGCGAACGATATTCAAAGTAACCACTACACGCTTCGCATTTTCCACGTGACATGGCGTTTACTGGGCCTTCGAGTTTACGCATTTGTCGGTGAAATGGCGCTCAATTTATTTTCCGCAAATGATTTCCGACTTAACTATTACAGGTATGTTTGGGAATAGTCTGCACAAAATAGTTTAAAAATTCAAGTAAGATTATGAAATATTTCGGGTAGAAATTTTTGAAAATATGGATTACAATTGTTAAAATTCAAGATTTTGAGTGTTTAATGATTTTTCATAATGTTGAATTTATTTTCATTATCAAAAAATAATTCAAATACTCCAATTATTAAATTTTTGAAAAAAAAATTACTTGATTCCTGAAAAAAAAGTCATCTCCACTATTTTGTTAAATCGGTAGACAATGGGTTTAACACTTTCCACACTATATGATATTTAGTATGCTATTTTGTCGAGTTCAAATCTTTTTTACCATAAATTTTTCCTACACATCATAAATCAACCATCATCATGGCTCATTTAATGAGTTAATAATAACCACTCTTAAATTCTTTTAGATCACCACAACTAGTTGGAATAGGTGGAGGAAATCATGGATTGAAATTAATCCACAATTATGTATAAATATGAGGTTTGTGTGAGGATGAAGGAAGAGAGATATAGAGAGAAATGGTGTGAGAGTTTATGTAAAAGGGGTGAGCGCCGAGAGGCCAACAATTGTAATATTCGGCCAAAATGGTTTGAATCTGAAATTTCATGTTGATATTATATACCAGTATTTTGTTTATGTTCGGTCTCTCTTCCTTATATATATTTTGAGTTAAATTAAATGTGGGTTTTAATGTGATATCTGATGAGGATTTTCATGAGAAAGGAAATATACACCCTTTTATGCGCTCTACTATGATTTATGCGGTCTGTCTTCCTTACATATATTTTGAGTTGAATTGAATGTGGGTTTTAATGTGATTTTGATGAGGACTTTCATGAGAAAGGAAATATACACCCTTTTATGTGCTCTACTATGATTTATGCAGAATCTCTGCATCATTTGGTATCGGAGCCCAAAGATCGATCCATTCCCTCTGCGTCAACTTTCATCTACGCTCCACATTGTCGTACACAGCGGAAGCTACTCCAATTTCAAATCTCATTTGATTTGGATGTACGACAATGTGGAGCGTAGATGAAAGTTGACACAGAGGGAATGGATCGATGCCAATAAAAATGTGATCCTTCAAAATTATATCCAGTGTGCAGTGTGTTTTATTTTGGAATGCGTTGAAGATAGATTGATATTTGCGTAGAGAAGAACAGTGATAGTGTGATGAATGCCAAAAGAGCAAAGGGCAACCAATGTAATATTCAGCTCTGCGAATTTGACAACAACCATTTTATGGTAGTTAGGATATCATTCCATACATTCCGTTGTTGTTCCATGTTTTATCTATTTACTTGACTCTATGTTTCATCATTCATATATGCGTAGACAAGTGTGTGAATTTGCAGGAGCAGGTTGTGATGGAAACAAATGTCGATTGGTAAGATCGATCCCAAAAAATCCTCAGAATGTGTAGTTTGAAATATTGCAAGCTCGAAGGTGAATGCTGAGACCGCGTCATGGTGATATGAACTCGAACGCAAATAGGAGTGTGGAGGTGGCGGAATGTTGAATGCAGGCATTAGAGACCGCTTGAAATAATAGCGTGAAGACCAATTGGGAAAGCAGAAATAGATTGTGGCATTACATAAATGTTTGATACACTATGGTTCCACCTGTAAGTTAATTTGCATCCCAGCAACGAGATAAGGTAAATCATGTTGTCGATGACTTTCTAATACAGTCATTTCACATTCAGATGTTACACTACAGGGAAGTAGCTATGAATGGTGCATCTGAGACTCAGTTTTAATCCAATTTACATTCGACGGAAATGGAAAATGATAAGGGAACTCTATATAAATTTTAATCCTTTGATTGTTGACAACTGGAGTGTGAAATTGTTTATCTATTCTGAGAAATCGAAATCACTTTTTAAAGCTGCATTAACATTTTCGAACAGTGCATACAATATTTACGTAACTTTGGAGCATTTTTGGCATGAATTGAGGGCGATATAGCTGTTAGTTTATTTTGGCAAATAATCACAGTCAATTCTGCGGAAAAATAAGTCTACGCAAACCTGGAAAGAGAATTCAATGGAATGAATTTGGCTGGAAATGAAATTGAAGAAGTTCGCTTGTACTTAGAAGGGAAGAAGTGCAATCGACTGGCAATCCATCTTCAGCATCTATCGACCTTGCCAAAACTATTGTAGTTGATCGATGATGATGACAATGAATCTGAAGAAGCTAGTCATAAATTTTATGAACCAGTGCAGTGGAAAAGTGTCTCTCATGTTTGTACCGCTTGGGTTGAGTGCGATGGAACACTTATAGGAGATCCAACATCAATTGTGGCAGGGGCACAGATTGAAGTGCGTGTTGAGAAAATGAAAAAGATCATGTTTTTCAAAGCCTCGCTTTTTAAGGGTGATAGGAGCAACCATTCGGATATATGAGGGGAACCATTCCCCTAACCTTTGCCAAAAATCAGGTATTATACCCACGCTGATTAGTACACATTTCACATCGATACAAAAGCAGCCACCAAAGCCTGCACATGTTGTCATAAATTTGGCCATATATCTTGGCGGTCCACCAGTGCCTATGCAAGTCCCCAAATTGTTGGAGTTTGTTTGTGGGTTAGTCTATTGTTATATCAACTTGCTGGGTTATCATAAGGAATATATTTGTACTTGAGAGGACTATTGGTTCATGTTAAATGCAATGCTTAGAAGTTAAAACTTTTATAGGAGCACCTACAACATTATGTCAACTAATAAATTGAAGAAATACTTCATTGAAACTTAAAATTATGAAATGAAATTTTGAAGAAGTGTTTTGACCTTGTTGATTGAGATATATCGACGGCATTTCGAGAGCAAGTGGTGAAACCAATCGCAGCAAAAGAGAGGTGAGCCAACGTGGTTGTGGTATATCGTTTTGAGGTTGTGTGTAATATGCTTCAGTAAAGAAATGACACCCTTTTGAAATGATGCTTGATAAAATGAAAAACTAGAGTAACATACTTCTTAATATATGGAAAGAATGCCATAAAATAATATGAGCATAAACTTGATTATAATACCCATATCCATAAAATCCATAAAGGTGCATGTTTAAAATATCCATAAACTCCATAATCATAAAGGTGCATACGATGTATTATGAATCTCCATTTAAATACACATAAATGGACTTCAAGAGAACACGTTATTACTATTCAGCCCAAGGCAGTTTGACCATGTGTGAAGGGTGGGTAATCACACGGTAAAGTGGAATCGTGAGCTTGGCACGATATTAACACAGAAAATTAAAATGATGCACAATTCTCTCTTTACTGAAGAAATAAAATAAACTAAACCATCTAGGGTGATCAGAGAAACCACCGAAGTTGGGTTTGCTTACTAGAGTGAGATCGAATCCCACCGAGGAAAGCCTGAGGATCTCACCTGAAATCCTCTCTTGAAAACTCGCCTGAGCCCTCAAAAATATCACAAAGAAAGATCCCAATTTGTTTTTCCATGAGTTGCTCTCATTCCTCCTCCTCTTTTTATAGACGGGCTACTTAGAAAAGCCATGGGAAAATACCTGGGGTCAAAACAACGAAAAGGAAAAACCATGGGCAAATAACTGGGGTCAAAACAACCAAAGTGTTCCATAACAATGCCGTTTATTCACTACTAGATTACATAGCCTCACTATTTATGATTTGGTCCAACCTGGAAGAACGTTGTAGATATTATAGTTCTTCAGTCAGCCTCCAGTTTGCCCTCAAGTAATTTCAATGTTGATGTTGCACATAGCTCTCCTCCAAGTGGCATCCTCAATTTTTTATCTTCCATCTACCTCCCATTCGTTGATGATTTGCTTCTGAAGCCCTTTCAACTTCCGCACCTCCTGAACCAAATAAGATGGCCTTTTCATCTAATGGCACTGTGACACTTAGTTCGATCCTAATGCTTTCCAAATTGCAGGAGACAAATATGTTAAGAATTCTTCTCTCTGGAAGTCTAGCTCAGGACAAGCACTTCTCCCATTTGTTCGAGGGCCTAAAATTGCAGGCTTTAATTTTTCTGCCCCCTTCTGCTTCAAAGTAGATCGTCTGAATGATTTTGGAATGAAGTCGGAGATAAAATCGGGATCTCCTACTTCAAACTCCTCATCTCACGACCGAGAATCTCGTCGATTCTGTGCCGTCTGTTAAATTGTCTTCGAGGGCTCTGTATCACTCCCTGGCACCTCACAGATCCAACTTTCACAAAGTTTCTATTATTCAAACATTGTATCTGCAAAAGATAGGTGCCTCATATCCATAAGGTTCTCTGAAGGTATATCCCTATAATATGTGATAAGTAAAGGAGGTGCGTATTTCCATAATAACCACTTGGTCCTTGCTCGTTGTTGTCCTGTGACATAATCTCGTAAGTAACCTTCCACCCATTTATTCACTTATTATGTCTGTCCATATGTCTGCGGGTGATAGCTGGTACTAGGAGTGAGTTCTGTTCTAGAAAACCTGAATAACTCTTGCCAAAATGCTCCCATAAATCTACTGTCATGGTCACTCACAATGGTTTTTGGCAAACCATGTAGACGGAATACCCCTTGGAAAAATATTTCTGCTATTGGAGATGCAGAAATTTTGGAGGGGATTGCAAAGAAGTGGGCATACTTGGTGAGATGATCCACCACCACAAAAATACAATCTTTTCCTTGTGAAAAAGTTAGCCCTATAATGAAATCCATGGATATACTCTCCCATTTTTGTTCCGGAATAGGTAGTGGTTGTAATAAACCTGTCGGGTGTGTATGTTCAATATTATTACTTTGATAGGTACCACATTCTTTAACATATTTGATAATGTCCTTCTTGAGTACTTTCCATGTGAACCTTTCCCTGATGGTCCTATAAGTCTTCAGAAAGCTTGGATGTCCGGCTAAAGGGGAGTCATGGGCTTCTTGTAGAATCTTCATCTTAATTTGAGACTCAGGTACTAGATAGATTCGATCCTTATAATAGATAATATCATTGACAACTCTATAACGGACGTCTGATGAATGTCCATCAAGGATCTCACAAGCTGATTGATTGGGACTTGCAGTCATCTACAATATCTATGAGAGAGAAGGTAGCTGGTCTCCTTGACAAGGCATCTGCAACTATATTTTTTATACCTTTGACATATTCAATCTCAAAATCATAGGCTGGATCTTACTGACCCATTTTTGCTGCCTTTCATTTAATCCCTTCTGATCCAGGAAGTATCTGAGACTATTGTGATCAGTTTTGACTTTGAACTGATTCCCCACTAGATATGGATGAAACTTGGCCAATGCATGCATAATAGCCAACATATATTTGTCATAAATGGAGTAAGAGTGTTCATAATTATGCAACTTTCTACTCTCAAAAGCAATGGGATGATGGTTCTATGTTAGGACATCCCCAATTCCTTCCCTAGAAGCGTCACACTCCAATCCAAAGGGTCGAGAGAAGTCTGGCAAGGCTAGAACTGGACATGAACTCATGACTTCCTTCATCCGCTCAAAAGTCTCCTGGGTTGTTTCTGTCCATAAAAAGGCTCCTCTTTTTGTCAAGTCAGTAAGAGGGGCTGCTAGTTGTGAATATCCCTGGCATCGATGGGGGAATAAGTAAATACTACAAGAAGCTCTTAACTCGTTATTTTGGGAGTTGGGCCAATTGAGAATGGCCTCAATTTTCTCAGACCCACCCTGGCTCTCTCTCTCTCCATGATGTGACCCGTATAGCATTGGCCACTCCCAAACTCGTATTTTAGACATTTTTGGCATGTACCCAGTGCCTCCAATATTCCCACACCGTCCAAAAGGTTGCAGAGTGTTTCATGTTTCAATTTAAATCGTGATGTCATCGTTGAAGACCAAAACAAATGTAGTAAACATGGTTGAATATACAGTGTCCATATGGCTGACTGGAATGTTGCAGGGGCATTGGTCAACCCAAAAGGCATCACTAGGAACTCATAATGTCCATAGTGGCATCTAAAAGCTGTTTTTGGAATGTCTTGATCACGAACCCTGATCTGGCGATACCCTGAGCGAAGGTCAATTTTTGAGAAGTACTTGGCTCCCTTTAACTCATCCATCAATTCATTGATCCTGGGGATAGGATATCGATTTTTGATGGTCTTCTTATTCAGTGATCGATAATCTACACACATCCTCAGGGACCCATCCTTTTTCTTAACCAAGACTACTGATGAAGCAAAGGGGCTCGAGCTCGACCGAATGTGTCCTAATGCCAACAATTCTTTTATTGCCTTTTCTATCTCATCCTTATACACTTTGGGGTGCCAATAAGGGGTAGTGATGACAGCTTGGACCCCTTCTTCTAGTTCGATGATGTGCTCAAATCCCCTATCAGGTGGACGTCCTGGGGGTATATCTCCAAAGACCTTATGGTGTTTTTGCAATAGTGCCATAATATCAGGTGAGTACTCCTTGTGTTGTTCTACTAGTTTCTTCTCCATGATTCGTCACTCTACTTCCCATACAATATCCCCATGTCGGAGGTCTGCGTCCATCCGATTGGATGTCACAACCTTGGGAGGAGATGCATGCATTCCTCTCAACTTCACCTTTTTACCATCTGGTCCTGTGAATGCGAGTTCCAAGTCTTGGTAGTTTACTGTATGAGTTTCGATAGAATATAGCCATTGTACCCCCAATACTACATGAGAGTCTAGGCAGTCTATGACAAAGAAGTTATCTGTAACTTTGTAGTTTCCCATTTTTAGGCTCATGTTAGGAACTATCTTAGTGCAGGGCATGCGGTTGTGCTCTTTCTTTCTAGGAATAAAAACTGTAAAGCCTTCAAATTCTTCAGTGGCTAGTCCCCTTCTGGCTACGAATTCCACATCAATGAAGTTGTGGGAGGCCCCACCATCAATTAGCACAGTAACATTTTGTCCTTGTATGGTTCCCCTAACCCGGAGGGTGTGATATCTTGGGACCCCTGTAAGAGAGGCAATGACTCCTTCCTGGACTTCTTCCTGTATTGCTCCCATGCCTTGTGATTCCCCTTGATCGAGCTCTGGATTCTCTTCCTCATCTTCGCTTTCAGAAAATACTTCAATATAGTGGACCTTCCCTTTAGTACACTGATGTCCCGGTGCCCAAGGTTCTTGACAAGAGAAGCATAGCCTTCTCCTTCTGAGATCTTTTATGGTCTCATCATCCAGCTTCCCCTTACCAAATGGTTCCTGTTGTTGCTGCTTGATTTCCTTCCCTTTTTGAGGAATAGAGAATTTAGGTAGGAATCTATTCTTGGGTACTGCATCCTGCATGTCCCTTGCACGGTTAATTGCATCTTGCAAGGTGGCGGGTTGGTAGGCCCTAACCCAACCTCGTAGGGGTTCTGACAACCCTTCTATAAATAACATGACCAACCGGGTCATGGAGAGGTCATTGACCATTACTGCAAGCCTCTGGAATTCTGCAACATAAGATTCAAGGTTCCCTGTCTGTCGGAGCTGGGTTAGCTCACGGAAGTATATCTCAGGATCCTTCCTATCAAATATTTCTATTAACCTCTGTGTGAATTCTTTATAAGAGATGATGCTGGCATGTCCTAGAGTGGTCATACCATGTTGCCACCATTCATGTGCTTCTCCATCAAGATGAAGTGTGGCGTATTTGATGGCATCCTTCTCCCGTATGGGATCGAGCTGGAAATATTTATCCAGTTTTTGTACCCATGACCATGCTAAACACTTCGACGATCCATCAAAATAAGGAAGAGTTACCTTTCCCACAACCTTCTGCAAATCTACGTTTGATTGATGGCCCCCATATGTGGTTGCCTTCCTTTTTTGTTTGCTCCTCATGTAGTAAAAGTCATTAAGGCTCAGGGTTGTTTTCACGTTGGGAGGCAACGTATTATATTCTTTCATCCAGGCGGTAACTGTCTTTGTAATAGGTGAAGGGCAGTCTTGTTCCCTGGAGGAGTCATCCAAAAATGGAGGCATGGTTGGTCGAATAAAAGGGTTGCTCGAGTGTTGACGTGTTCGTGTAATGGGCCGTTGCTACAAACATTGATATACTCCTGCGGTGGACCATCCCCACCTAAATGGGAACCTCCTTCCCCATTATTGCTTTGCACATTAGGTTGCCTGATCTGCACTTTAAGGAGTTCTATGATGGTGTCTTGAGTGTCAGCGATCCTTTGTAAAGCATCTTCAAGTTTGGTATTTTCATGATCACCCATTGGTCTTTCTTCCCCTTCATTTTCCCCTTGACTCCTAGCCCTTTTTCCTTCCCAATTAACAGTAATACCCTTTTTTTTATCCTTCCTTGGCATCCCACAACTAGCCAAGATGAGGCTCTGATACCACTGTAATATGCTTTAGTAAAGAAATGACACCGTTTTGTAATGATGCTTGATAAAACGACAAACTAGAGTAACATACTTCTTAATATATGGAAAGAATGCCATAAAATAATATGAGCATAAACTTGATTATAATACCCATATCCATAAAATCCATAAAGGTGCATGTTTAAAATATCCATAAACTCCATAAGCATAAAGGTGCATACGATGTATTATGAATCTCCATTTAAATACACATAAATGGACTTCAAGAGAACACGTTATTACTATTCAGCCCAAGGCAGTTTGACCATGCGTGAAGGGTGGGTAATCACATGGTAAAGTGGAATTGTGAGCTTGGCACGATATTAACAGAGAAAATTAAAATGATGCATAATTCTCTCTTTACTGAAGAAATAAAATAAACTAAAATAGCTAGGGTGATCAGAGAAACCACCGAAGTTGGGTTTGCTTACTAGAGTGAGATCGAATCCCACCGAAGAAAGCCTGAGGTTCTCACCTGAAATCCTCTCTTGAAAACTTGCCTGAGCCCTCAAAAATATCACAAAGAAAGATCCCAATTTGTTTTTCCATGAGTTGCTCTCATTCCTCCTCCTCTTTTTATATACGGGCTACTTAGAAAAACCATGGGAAAATACCTGGGGTCAAAACAACCAAAAGGAAAAACCATGGGCAAATAACTGGGGTCAAAACAACCAAAAAGGGAAAACCATGGGCCAATGCCGCTTATTCACTACTTTATTTATTAGTCTTCTACTATTGTGATTTGGTCCAACCGGTTAAACGGATGGGGATATTACATTGTGATAACTAAGATCTACATGGAAGAGCAAGCCGGTAAAGGAGCATCTATGATTTGTATGAGTTAAAGATCAGGATTGATCGTTGCTTGTAGCGCATGTGAAAGTGTTCACATTGTTCTATCCCGAAGATAGTGCAGTTTGTGTTTGTTGCTACCGGAGAAATATGTTAATGCCACCATGTTAAAAGAAAGTTTTAGCAAATTCCTATGAATGAATTATTTTGTGCACTGAAGAGAGACGGTGTTGCATGAGAACCGTCACTGCAAAGAAGGAGCTACATGGAAGTGCAGGAAAATTGTCTGCGCTAAGATGATGAGCGTGTTGAAGAGGTTATGGTATGAAGGGCATGCGAATATTCACAGTGATAAGAACAACACAGAAGAATGAAATTCGAAGAGTTGAAATTGCAAAGAAAAGGTTTATTATATAACCTTGAAGGGAGCATAAGGTATGATAATTCATTTCAAAAAGGTATATTAAATGTTGAAAATTAAATGGTTTATTTTATTTCATCATAAAATAAATCTTGGGAAAAGTCGATTGCATTTCGATTTAAAGGCTTAAGTATCATGTGAGTAAAAGCAAGTGATAATGGGAGATGATATAATTAGTGACTTATGATATTATCATAAGAATGGAGTATGAGAAAGAGTGAAGATTTTACATCATGAGAATGTATTAAGGGTAGATGTTTATTGGTATATTGTACAACTTGAATTAGAGTGAAAATATCCACTATTGTAATTATTGGGTCAAGCTTTGAAGTCAAATAAAATTTTAAGGTCAAATGAAGAAATTTGGATAGCTTGAGTCAAGTTAAACCATTGAATTATTGTACAAAAGGGTGTATTTTTCATCCAAGATGAAGAGTTGATGTCATGTCTGGAGTCAAAGAGTCTTAAATCAAGACAAAGGTTTAAATGTAATTGGGTGCATGATCGGCGGAGCCCGACAGCCAAAGAGTTTGGTCATTATAACACATGAAATACTGCAGTTGCTATTTACAGCAAAAAGGAGCAAGAGAATTTCCCAGAAATGATTCCAAGACAGAGAATTGAAAGGTACCAAGCACAGGAAGAGAGCTTGCATTGTTAGATGGCAAGTAAGAAGGCTTGCTGAAAAGGGGATTGAATGAAATCCACAAGTGAACAGATGAAGTTCACAAAGGAGGAGAAGATGACTGTTGATAGTCATTTCAGAGGTTCTGAGAAAGACCTCAACCGAAGAAAGAAGGAAGATGCCAAGGAAAGTGGCGTCTGGAATCAGTTGACTACTGAATAATATGAGAGGGAGAAGGCTGAGATAGTAGTTCATATTGATTTATTGATGGAATTGTTGCAGAGAAATACGAAAGGCCAGAGACATGGTTGGGCCATGAGGAAGGAAGTGAAATGGCATAGACTACATGGAAAGAGGGAACAACAGGTAAACATACAGTTGACAGAAGAGATGAGGAAGCTCGAGCAGATGATGAGTGTGCAATTGAGATGTGAAGAACTTAGAGAGGCTGAGTTGAAAATGGAAGTTTCCATTTGTGGCCCAGAACAAGGTGAAATTCTGGGTGAAGAGATCAATGAGAAAGATCTCATGGATTATTGGAATAGTTCAGAAGAATTGGAAGATATGTTGACAAGAGAAGCAGATGAGGCCATGAAGCCTTGTATATTTAAAACTCATAGTTTGTGTATGTTTGTAGGATGTGCAGAATATGATGGAAAGTTTGGTGAAACTATTACAGAGATGAATGAAGCTCTTGAGGTGAAGTATGATGGAGAATTCCTTTCAGAGAAGGAAGGTATTGATTTCTTGCAGCTGAAAGAATTCATAGATGATTTTTTTGGTGTAGGACAGCCAGTTGAAGCTATTGTGGAGTAGAAGCATAATGAAAATGTCAAAGTGATATTCCAAGGAGGTAAACAAATGAATTTGTTTAATGAAATTGATGATAGAATTTTTCAATGTGATGATACAGACAACAGGATACCTCAGGAGGATTGCCAGAAGAAGAATGAAACTGAGAATGAAGGTTGTGATGAAATGCTGGAAAGATTTCACATGGAAATAGAATTCTTGGAAAGATGGCTCAAGGAACCTGAAGGGGAGATGAAACTTGCAGAACCTGATACAAAAGAAATTTCGGTTGCCGTGCATGATAAGGAGGAAATGTTTCTAAATTTTATAGAGTTAAGTGAATGCTTTGACTCTTCAAATGTGGTTGTAGGTACAAAATACGACATTAATAAATATAATGTTGAAATCAAAGAAATTGAGCAGAAAGTATTTGGAGATGAGATGAAAGATCAGGAGTAGAAAGAAAGTTATGTCCTTAGAGACATAAAGGAAACAACAGTATTAATCCATCAAGATAAAGATGAAAGCAACCAACAATTCAAAACAGGATCTGCTGAAATTCAGAAAGTCTATGATGGGAGATTGATGCTTGAAGCATCAAAAGAGGTCGAAAGCTCTTATCTTTTTAAAACTAATATTTTTTTGATGAATGCAGGTACAACACCGGATGAGAAATTTGTTACTATAGGGGCAATCAATGACTATAGTTGTGATCAAGGAGAAATTCTTGATTATTCTTCATTTCAGGAAGTTGAGTGTTTAGCTCAATTGGAGACGGAAGCATTGGACAAAGAGGAATTACTCCGAGGAATTAGCGAAAGAAATTGTTGGAGAGGCCGATGGAATCTGGTTGATAAAATGAGTGATGTTGGTGATGCTGATGTAAAGTCAATTCGAGATTCTTTCAAAATTTGGAGACCAGAAGAATGGATATCAATGATTCTACATAAGTTTGTAATTTTCGAAATAAATATGATGTGGTAGGGAAAAGCGAGAGTTACATTCATAGTATTCTGAAAATACTATTCTGGTAGTTCTGTGCAAAATTACAAAATGGAGTTGATACCTTAAAATACCAACGACACAACAGAGCTTGGAATTCTGGAGGGAGCAAGTCATTGAGACTTGTGGCTGTCGCATTATTACAGAAAAGTGTTAGACCTCATAGATAAGAGTCTATGGAAACTTCACTACATGGGGAGTCTGATGCAGGAGCATCCTGCTTAATTTTCATTATTTATTTGTGTGATTTAGGGGGTGATGTTTTTTGTAATTATTTCATAAATTATGTACATTTTAAAAAATAAATTGAGAGAAAAATCTGAGTGTGAGGTTTATTGTAAATATTCTCTTAATTAATTGAGAATATGAGTGGAGTTGGGTTGGATAGATATTTTAGGGATTAGGAATTCCTTAAATGGAACTTAGTTGAGTCAAAAAATGGATAAAGCTATTTTAGAATTTGGTTGAGTTATTGGTGGAGGAAATCATGGATTGAAATTAATCCACAATTATGTATAAATAATTAAAATTAGAGAGAGCAGCCATTGCACAATATTAACACACAAAACAAAATATTGTATTACTCTATGTTTATTCAAACGAATACATCACAATATTTATAGTGCTGTTGAGATCCAACCACTTCTAAATATGAATAGGGAGGTTGAGATATTCTCTCAACATCCACCTACGAATCTGCAACTAATTCTAATATGAGTATGGAAGAATTATCTTCCAATACTCCCCCTTAATTCTTACATACATATCATAACAATAAAAAATTATCTTCGTCTCGCTGGTCTTCATCAGCAACTCTACCCACTCTGTAGTCTTCTGGATTCTGCTCTTTCTTTCTTCACATCTTCAAGCTTACCTTTCAACCCATTTAAAGTACACCTGCTTCTGACCATCAATACTGAATTTGTAAGATTAAAGATTCTTGACACCCCCGAAGAAGAGTCTAGACACTGAACTACCCTATGGAAATATTTCCATCTGTGAAATAACCCTGAAGAATAAATTTCAACAATCATATAGGAAAATATTCTAGGTACAGAATATGATCAGCGATCAATCCTACAAAGTGACCTTTACACACAAGGATCTCATTGTATAATCTGTAACTGATGCTCTTGAAGCTCGAAGCATAACAAGACCCATCAGCATATAACAAATTCACACAATCAAATTATCCAATTGTTCTCTCGGCACCGAAGAACGTCGAGAACGAGTAATTTAAATAATGTTAAATTGTTCAATAATTGGTTCTACACTACACAAATCTCACAACAAATGTCACATAATATACATTTAACAAATGCACAAGCAGATTCAATTTCTCCGACAGTATAGCACCTTCCTCCCGACGATTTGATTCTCCAGCGATCGCAGCCTCTTTTGCAAATGAATTTGCAGCTTCCATCTAACACAAAATTTTCACCACCAAGAACTTCCATAACTTGTCTGAGCAAGTTGGCAAACAAGCGCCATAGGTTAAAGCATTAGAAATAACTAGGTAAGATAGATTATTATTATACAGATCTTTACCCATGGCAAGTTGATCTGGTGCTCTCAGACACCTTAAACATGTATTTGACAAAGGTAGTTCAGCGTCTTCATTTAAATAAACAGGGCAACAGACAGTGTTCCAAACGTTCCTACTCAAGCTGTAAATGCGTACTTGAATGTCCTCTAACGGATTTGGTAGTCCGTACGCCATGTGAGCTCCTAATATTTGGTCCTCAATTGGTGATTTGGCCATTAGTTTTATATCCGTTGGCAATTATTTGAGCTTCACGGTTCCATCTTCACTACCAGCTTTCATCTCCAAATTACATGACTTTGCCCAAATTGATAATCGATAATGGCAGCGGTTTTCATCTCCAAATTACATGACTAAATTGTGAACGGTCTCCTTACGAAGCAAGTGGTTTTTTTTTAACATGGCTTTACCACATCTCCACAACCATCAAGCGCTGCTTCTGCTTCTGTCGCATGCTTTGGCACACTTTATATGAAGCCTCGCTTCACAATTTGCAACGCAGCAACAGTGATAAACTTTGAGACCTGCGTTTTGTAGAAAAATGGCCCGCTGAATGAGAAATGATCGAAGGCCGGTAAAGGAAAAAATATTTTCATTCCAGAATTTTGCAGCCAGCATGAAATATTAAGGAGAATCTGAATGAATAGAGATACAGGTACAACGCATCTCAGGTGTTGAACCCACCAAACACACAACACTCTACAAATCTGCCCGAATAGTTAGCCACCATCAAGCAGATCTGCAGACCCGATTCAAATTCCCAAACAACGGCTGTTAATGCGATGTAATCTATGTCAGATATCGCAGGGGATAAAAGAGACTATTAAGGAATTGTATGGTTCACTAGATCGGCTTCAACAGATAAATAAGCATCAAGCATTCGGCAACAATCAACAGTAGCAAATCAACCCGCACAGAAACTTATGGCAATTTCTAACAAAAATAATCTTCTACATTTACATGCACTAATCCTATTTATTTACATAGGATTACACTTTATGGCTTTCACATCTTCCTGGCCTTCCCGTGAGGGAATCAAGCTAGAACAGGCTCTGAAACCAAATTAAAATTAGAGAGAGCAGCCATTGCACAATATTAACACACAAAACAAAATATTATATTACTCTATGTTTAATCAAACGAATACATCACAATATTTATAGTGCCATTGAGATCCAACCACTTCTAAATATGAATAGGGAGGTTGAGATATTCTCTCAACATCCACCTACGAATCTGCAACTAATTCTAATATGAGTATGGAAGAATTATCTTCCAATATAAATATGAGGTTTGTGTGAGGATGAGGGAAAAGAGATATAGAGAGAAATGGTGTGAGAGTTTATGTAAAGGGGGCGAGAGCCGAGAGGCCAACAATTGTAGTATTCAACCAAAATGGTTTGAATTTGAAATTTCATGTTGATATTATATACCAGTATTTTGTTTGTGTTTGGTTCTCTCTTCCTTATATATTTTTAGTTGAATTGAATGTGGGTTTTAATGTGATTTTGATGAGGATTTTCATGAGAAAGGAAATACACACCCTTCTATGTGCTCTACTCTGATTTATGCAGAATCTCTGCATCACTCTGAAGAGTAATATGTATGATGCTGTAAGGTTAGTTACCACTAGTTTTTTTCTCATTTTAACAAAGAGTCCAAGTGGGTAGGCCCTTTGCATATCATAGATATGTAAGTGTGATCAAACAAAGCTAATCCTCCTTGTTTCATGTCAACAAGGGAGTCTCAAAACTCAAGTGGCCTTTGACTACTCTATAACCTTAAATTATGTAAGATCCTAGACCACGAAAATAATCAACAAATATGGCACATTTAAGTTCTTTAATAAAAATACTTTCAACAAAACATTGAACAGAGAAGGGATCTCGAAAAATTAAGCCCTTATTTAAATTAATATTTAGAAAAATGATACATGCCAAATACAAGCAAAATAATGAAGCCCCTGCCTTAGCATGCGTGATTGCACAATGCTCAAGAAATCAAAGACACTAAAGCAAGATTGTGGAACTTAGATGGATTCACCAAACAAATCAGACCCACGGGGTTTTTGCCCTGGGGATAAAACTGGAACTGGCCTCTCCAAGTTCTCAACAAAACACAATAAGATGAAAAGCTCAAAATGATCCAAATGCCTAACTCCTATCCCCTTTAATAGGCTTGATGGAATCTATAGAAACCTTGTTTTATTTTTTCTGGGAGAAAAGAAGGTAAATAGCATGGGCAGATACCATGAGCAAATACCATGAGTAGATTCTATCTATTTTGACCATATCAAGAAAAGGGAATATTACAAATCTTCCCACCCAAAGATTGCTTTCCCTCAAGAAATCCACTTCTGTCCATAGAAAAAACATTTTTATACTGATACCAGGATCCCATACAAACCAGTGTGTTATTCCATGCCTCCATGCTAAATGATCTTGAATGGATATTTTGATACATGGATCCGAAAAAATCCTCCAGACAATCTTGCCCTTATTAGATTCACTTGGATCCCAATACTGCCTATGTCCTCAGACTTGTGAGTTATGATACCATATCAGCCTTCTATCACTTCTCGTGCCTAAGGGGCCAAGTTGCAATATTCCCTTGGCTAAAGGTATCCTCCTAGGAATCATCCCATTAATAGAGTTCCAACTCATAATCTCTCACCAATCCATCTCGTGGGAAGGATCTACACATGGAATAAGTCTACTACGTTGATGTTTCTCGATGCTCAACTCATGTTGCTCCACCTAGTCACCCAACATGATCCATTTGGGGAACTCTTCTCTGTTATCCCTAATGTATAAAGGTACAGTTGGTAGTGCCACAAGACCTATCTATGTAATCGTGTAGAGGGTTTTTCTGGAACTATCAATTGTATTCCTCTTGTTGCCTTGTGAGGAACTTGAGACGTTCCTCTACACTAGACATCTTGGTCGTAGACTTGGCACATGCCCATATGAGCTCCTCAATTTTTATGGTCTCCTATAATTTGGTGTCTCGGGTTGTCTGAACTCTCTGCTTCAACATCATAAGATCTATCTTGAAACGTGTGATCTTTCCCCCAAATTCCTCTACTAGTGATTATGGTGCCCTGTTGAATGTCTTTGTACCTATCTACACCTGATGCCCAAAGATCATAGCTTCAAGTTGAGCCTTTGATTGACCCTTTGGTAATGGTTCATCCTACACATTATGTTTGTCATGCTCCCCCTCATGATCATTCTCATCATGTTTGTTGGGTGCAGGAATTACACTTAAGAAAACTCCTCAACACTTATTTTGTCAACCTGGGGGATTCATAAACTTAGAGACGAAGCACAAGAAATTCCAGAGATGGTATGAATATTACTAATGTAAATCCCTACTTTCTTTAAATGAAAGATTGCAGAATCAAATCAAAAGAGAAAAAGGCAACTTGAACCATCCAAAATAATCTAAGACTGGAACGAGGAAGTATGCATTTGCAAAAGAGAATTAAAAAGGAAATCACTCCAACTAATGGTTTTTTAATCTACTGAATGTGTGTTGTCCTTTAGTAGAGACACTTTAGCAGTCTCGTTAGATGGGCCCCTAAACCTACTTCTTTAGAGATTTCCTTCTTACATTAATCTGTCCTGCACTAGTGCAGGATCAGAGATTTATGTAGAAGGTATAAATAGTGTCTTTACTGAAGGATTTTTACTTCATGCAAGGGCTCGAAATTTTCAAGGTTCAGAGCACTTAGATCTTGTGGCAAGAAATTGGTTCTTGCATCGGATCAGAACTTCCTGCACTTAGCATTTAATCCTTAAAATGAGTGTTCAATTATTGCAAGTGCTAGTTTACTATTGAATCAAATCGCACACATAAAAGTGAATGTTTCTAATCTTAAAAAAATGTAGAAATAAAGAAACAATCATTTATTCTGTCATAAGAATTTAAAGAAAGAAAGAAGATTGCGGAAAGTAGACTAAGAAAGCTTGCTGCATCACACCAATGTGCACTGGTGCAGGTTCATTTCTCCTGCTTGGACCAGGTGGAAAAACCAATTAAACAGAATTGCAGGAAAATGAAATATCACACCAATGTGCACTGGTGCAGGTTTGTTTCTCCTGCTTGTACCAGGAGGAAAACCAATTAAACAGAATTGCAGGAAAGTGAAAAATCACACCAACGTGCACTGGTGCAGGTTTGTTTCTCCTGCTTGTACCAGGTGGTAAGTGAATACAAATATATATTTGATATGTGTTGATTTTCAATTAATTTGGTAATTGGTTAAAAATTAAATAAAAACTTGACAAAGTTAAAATTAGGGTATATGATTTTATTTTTATTTATTTATAATTTAATTAGGCTGATAGGCCTTTTTTTTTGAATCAGTCAATTTCTCGTTTTCGTCCACAATTTTTGTTTCGTTTTGACATCTCTACACTCCCAACCTTTTACTTTTCATTTGACCTTTGTGCGCGGGAGTTCCAAGTGGGTACACTTCTTGTTTCAGTTTATGTGAACGCCCACCCTTTTACTCTTCACTTGACATCTGTGTGTCGGAGTTCCGGGAGAGTCCGACAGATAATAACATGCTTAGAAGACGAAACTGTTAGGCACTTATGCTTCATGTTATGCTTCTTGTTAACGATATGTTGAATACCGAAGAATTATCATGTATATCCTCTCATGTTCAATAATATCACTGTTCTGCCGCCACCACCTCCTCCATGTCCCTTTATGTTCAGCAGGAGCGGAACAATGAGAATATATTCCGGTGAATTATGCCAGGAAGACGTGCAGTCCGTATCCACTATCAGGCTTTGGAATCTAAGATGTCTCACCCGAAACTAGTGGCGCCGAGATCACACAATGCCAGAGCCCAAGTTACATACGACGAGACTTATCTGATCATCAATGGGCAACGAAGGCTTGCCATTTCAAGAACCATTCACTAACCATGCAGCGCCCTGGAGGTCAGTTTTTGTAACACACTTTGCCTGCATTTTGATCTGCATTTTTCACCTTCTTTTTGCTCTATCTAGATCATAGTATATATGCAATGAATCTGTATTTCTCATCTTCTCTTTTTTGTTGACATAAATACAATGTATATACATATGATATCAGTGGTGAATAATGATTACCATTTATACAATTTTACAGATGTGGAATATGTCTTTCTATTCTACTCTACTTGACGATATATATACACTGTATATACATATGATATCGGTGTTAAATGATGGTAACTATTTGTGTAATTGTACATATTTGGCATGGGCTAATATACAAAGCTAAAGAGGGATAACTAGATTGCATTCAAACCTATATTTTATGGAATATGCATAAACCAGAACAAGGCAAGGTAAGAGCCAATGGAAACTCACCAAATTTTCTAAATAATTTGGGCAATATTTTCATTCGAAGTGTGAGGATTTGACTGTCAAGATTTGTCGATTTTCGAATCGTACTGGATTGACTGTAATATTTTCTATTGATTCATCGTACAAGTCAAGAAAAGTTGTGGCAATAACGCTCATCCATGATTGATACCACATTTTCTCAAAAAATAAAAGCAAAAATGTTATTGATAAAATAGAAAAATGACACCTGAAGCAACTAATCTTGGTTAGAAGTGTTTTTTATGGAGATCAAATCAAGAATTTTAAGACGCTAGTACCATCCAATCTTTGACAGAAAGTGTTTGGAGATCAGAGTAAACGTTGGAAATGATCAATTTGCACCATATTGCAACCTGATGTAGTTTTTTGGGCTACAAGGTATACCACATAGTCACGCGACCAAGCCTCAGGTTTTATTTCCTTTCTCCATGGGGTATTTATGCCAGTTGAACGCATCCATTGCAGGGATGATGTGGTCGTGTCCGAGCCGAAAAAGTTGAATTTCGTGCACAGCGCAACAAGTTCGTCGTCTTTGAGGCTTCAGCCACCATCGCCACACTTGTTTATGAGTTTCACCAGGAGTTCCCGACACATCTGGTATATGTCTACAAAATCATTCATATCATTCTCAGTGACTCCATGGATATAATTTTTCCACGCTTATGCTGCCCTTTGGAATATTCAACGAAACTAAAAGCTTACAATTACTTTATTATTCTACGAAGATGCTTGCTATCTCTTTAATTTCATCCAATAGGTAAATTATACTCATGCTCAACGCAGCCCAATAATTATAACGAAATTAGCTATGACACGTCACTTTGTTATCAATAGTTAAATTACACATATACTCTTTCCAATAATGTAATGAAATCGATTAGACCACCTCATCCCCACTTGCACGTTAACTTTTCTCACCTCAAGAGGAATGGTATCCCACCGTTTTAGTCTTATCCTCCAACTTCATTCCTTTAACTTGATTCCTTTATTTATGGGACTTTTCTGAGAGAGATCCAAAGAAAAATTTACCCAAAAAAGGAAAGTATGTATTTTTATCTTTAATAACGTATTCTTTAGCAACGAGTTAATTGAAATTGCATTGATATTGATGATGGTAGTAATATTGATCGAATAAATTATATAAAATAAATAAATAAATTATATTGTTTTAAATATTTTGAGTTAATTGTATTCATATAGATTGTAATGTTTAGGATTATTTTATTTTATATAATATAATATAATGACTCAATAAAAATTATCATTTAATTTTATATAATATAATGATTCCATAATTTAAAATAAGGTTATCGTTTAATCATAGAGATATAACATTTGAGTTTATTTATTATTAATTTATATTAATTTATTTAAGTTTATTTATTATTAGTCTATATTTATCTTGATGGAATTTAGAGGGATCAATTTTTTTAGATGCAAATTTCTTCCTAATATAAAATTGAGAAAATGTTTGCATCTATAGATATTTGATATCTATTTGATCCATTTCTCTACCATTTACCATATTGAACGAAAATGGAGATAGATTGAAATTGTCGTTGGTTAGAAATTTCGGGAAATAATTCATCCTAAAGTGGGATTCATTGTTCACTGCAATTTTTTTAGTCACTCTTAATTTTAATGAAGAAAATGAGAAGAAAACCATGTAAGGGTTTCTCACTTTTCCTTTCTAAATTGGGCTCACCTTTCATTTCATCCTCCGTCCCCAACTTTCATTCAAGAAAAGTGGCCCAACACAAGAACTCTTGAAAATAGTCGATGATCTATACAGTGCTCCTTATGGTCATTGCTTGTTTTATTTGAGCCAATTTAATGTAAATATTATGTGGATCAAGCAAACACTATAAACGATGAGCTCTATGTCCATAATGGACTTGATCTTATCAAACTATTTTGTTTCCATTTGTAATTTTGTTTTCTTGACTTGCTGGTAGCAAGTATAATTATGATTTTTTGACAAATTCTTGTTGCCATTTCGGTTTTTGTTTTCTTATATGCCACAATTTAAGTTGTCTTTTGAAAATACTTTTTATGGCCTTTGTTCATCCAAGGCTTAATCCTCATTACTAGGTAATTATAAGTTTTTGACAAACTTTGTTGTTGCCATTTGCGTTTTCATTTTCATTTTCTTGTATGCCACATTTTAACATAATCTTTGTGTTTTCATTTGAGGAAACGTACAGAGAATTTCCTTTTGAAAAGCCCTTTTATGCCCTTTCTTCATCCAATTCTTAATCTTAGTAGGGGTAATTTAATGGCTTTTTTTAGTAGTTAAATTTTGCAGACTATGTTTTTATTCCTTATTTTAGGTATTTTGTGAGTAGTGTATCAAATCTGTTTTTTAATTTGGATTTATATGAAATTAAAATAACACCACTTATCATTCATACATAAATTAAAATACACTCTAAATAGATTTTAATTAATTTTTAAGAAAAAAATAGTATTAATTAATAATACAATTTAGAATGTAGATTTTATAATCCAATCATTCTAATTGAGTTTAAATGGTGGTTTCCAATACGCCTGATTCTCTATTTTTAATATTTTGTTAGAGGTATATCAAATTAGTGTTTTTAGTTTGAGCTCTAGAAATAATATATATGTACAACTTGTTATATATAATAAATATCTATATAAATTTTCCAATTTAAGAAACCTATGGGCCTCTCTTTGCACCTTTTGGGCCAATTGCTAGTTTTCCATGAGAGATAGTCGTAACTAACTAATTTCTCATGATTTTTGAATAGTCCACTTAGCACTCATCGCATCAGGTGATGCTCAAAGGGGTGAAGAAGTGGGATTGAAACTAGTGAAATGAATCACATAGTGTCACTCATCACTTCCAGGGCTTGCACCCGATAACTAGGACTTCCGGGGAGGTCACCCATCCCCGAACTCCTTTGGCTCAAGCACGCTCAATTGTGGAGTTTTCCCCACAATCAAGCCCACTTATCTTGCTACCCCATTTGCAAAACCTTAGCAAGTATTTTCCCTCATGAACCATTCAAGTAGAGCTCCCTTTACTCTTTGTAATTTAAGTATGAGGGTTTCCGCAGTGTATATCCTGCTACAAATATAGAGAAAAATTGAATACAATATATCCTGATACAAGTATAACTAGCAATTTATCCTAAAGGTGCAAACATAGGGCTAATGAATAGAAGATTTGATAAGATCATTTTGAAAAACTAAATGAGTAAATAATAAAACTCCTATTTTTAGTAGAATAAATATTATTTGAAAAAAAATTGGGCAAACTCTATTATGAAGAACAATTTTCTACTCTATTTTCCATTGCATCAATTGGTTATGCCCAAACTAAAATGACTAATGGAAAATTAAGCAAGTAAATAACTAAATGGTCAAAATTATACATTTCCTTATTTAATTCGTTGAGTAACAAAGAAATTGTTTAATGCAACAACTATAATCTATTTAATAAAATAAATTAAAAAAATGTAAAATATATATTTTTACTAAAATTTATAAAAGTTAAAATTTTCATTAAAATTAAAATTGAAAATGCTATTAGAAAGCACGACTTCCCTGATTCATATTGTATATATAAGTGATTCTAAACAACACGTCAAACATTAAAATCAATGATTTTGTCTTAAAAAATAATATTTAATATAAAGTGCAAATTTTATTTAATATATAGATATTTACTATTAATTTTTTTAGCATTTTAAATTAATTATTTCTCAACCACAGTCTTCATCATCTATCTTATTGCTCAAACAATTTGAGACTTTGAAAGGAAAATTTTGTTAGTGTTGTTACGCTCCCTCTCTCAACTGGAGTTAATTTTTGGAAACAACTGCAGTAAATTTTGGAAACCAACTGCAATGATTTCCTTAATTTATGGAAACCAACTGCACTTGGGCCATTCGCTAAATTTCTTCAAGAGCATGGGATTGTTGCCCAATACACCATGCCTAGTTCACCCAACCAGAATGGTGTAGTAGAAAGAAGAAACCAAACATTATTGGACATGGTGCGGAGTATGCTTAGCAGCTCCAATCTTCCTAAATTCTTGTGGACTGAAACACTTAAGATGACAGTGTATATATTAAACCGAGTTCCAACCAAGGCTATTCCTAAAATGCTATTTGAATTATGGAAAGGTTGGAAACCGAGTTTGCGACATATGCGCATTTGGAGATGCTCGTCTGAAGTGAGAATATATAATCCACAAGAGAAGAAGCTAGACCCAAGGACCATTAGTGGGTATTTCATTGGATATGCTGAAAGGTCTAAAGGTTACAGATTTTATTGTCCATCTAACAACACTAGGATTGTGGAGTCAAGAAATGCAAAGTTTCTTGAAAATGACTTGATCAGTGGGAGCAATCAAACTAGGAACATAGTTTCTGAGAAGGATCATTCAGAATCTCAACCTTCCACCTCAAGTGAAAGATTGGTTATTGTTCACAACACCCCTCAAATACAAACTGGTGTTGAACAACCAATTGTTGAAGTTCCACAAACTGCTGACGACATTCTAGTAGATTAGATAGTTCAAGAATTGCCAAGAATTTTTGAACAACGAGTTGAACCACATACTTCTCAGGAAGATGGTGGGACAACATTAAGAAAATCTACTAGACCAAAGAGATCAGCGATTCCTGATGATTATGTTGTGTATCTGCAAGAATCTGACTACGACATTGGAGCCGAAAATGATCCTGAGTCTTTTTCACAAGCCATGAGTTGCAAAGAATCAGAATTATGGTACGATGCCATGAAGGAAGAGATGAATTCTATGAAGAGTAACAAAGTCTAGGATCTTGTTGAGTTGCGTGCAAAAGCCATTGGATGTAAATGGATCTTTAAGACAAAGAAAGACTCATTGGGCAACATTGAGAGATACAAGGCTAGACTCGTTGCAAAGGGATTCACTCAGAAAGAATGAATCTATTACAAGGAGGCTTTCTCTCCTGTATCTAAGAAAGATTCCTTGCGCATTATTATGGCATTAGTAGCCCATTTTGATTTGGAGTTGCACCAAATGGATGTGAAAACGACATTTCTCAATGGAGATCTAGAGGAGGAGGTTTACATGAAACAACCTGAAGGATTCTCCTCTAGTGATGGTGAGCATTTGGTTTGCAAGCTCAATAAGTCATTATAAGGATTAAAACAAGCATCCCGCCAATGGTATTTGAAATTTCATAATGTAATTTCTTCTTTCGGTTTTGTAGAAAACATTATGGATGAATGTATATACCTTAAAGTCAGAGGGAGTAAAATCTGTTTTCTTGTTTTATATGTGGATGACATTTTGCTAGTGACCAATGATAAGGGTTTGTTGCATGAGGTGAAACAATTCCTCTCTAATAATTTTGATATGAAGGATATGGGTGAGGCATCTTATGTCATTGGCATTAAGATTCATAGAGACAGATTTCGAGGCATCTTGGGTCTGTCTCAGGAAACCTATATTAATAAAATTTTAGAGAGATTTCGGATGAAGGATTTTTCACCAAGTGTTGCTCCCATTGTGAAAGGTGATATGTTCAGTTTGAATCAATGCCCGAAGAACGACTTTGAAAGGGAACAAATGAAGAACATTCCATATGCTTCTGCTGTCAGAAGCCTAATGTATGCTCAGGTCTGCACAAGAACTAACATTGCATTTGTTGTGGGAATGTTGGGACGATATCAGAGTAATCCAGGTTTAGACCACTGGAGAGCTGCAAAGAAAGTAATGAGGTACCTTCAAGGAACCAAAAACTACATGCTTATGTATAGACAGACGGACAATTTGGAAGTGATTGGCTACTCAGATTATGGCTTTGCTGGAGGTGTTGATTCACGCAAATCAACATCAGGATACATTTTTATGATGGCCGGTGGAGCTGTATCATGGAGGAGTGCCAAGCAGACCTTGATTGCCACTTTTGCTATGGAAGCCGAGTTCGTCTCTTGTTTTGAGGCTACTTTAGATGGTGTATGGCTTAAGAATTTCATTTCTGGGCTTAGAATTATAGATTCTATGTCTAAGCCATTGAAAATATATTACAACAATTCAGTTGTTGTTTTTATGGCTAAGAACAACAAAAGTGGGAGTCGAAATAAACACATCGACATTAAGTATTTAGCTATAAGGGAACATGTTAAAGAAAAAAAAGTGGTCATTGAGCACATTGGCACTGAGTTGATGATCGCTGATCCTTTGACTAAGGACATGCCACCGTTTAAATTCAAGGATCATGTAATGAATATGGGACTTGGTTCCATTATGTAGATTCTCATTGTATGAACAATGTTATTTTTAATGAAATTCTTAATTATTGTGATGTTTTTCTCATATTTATGTGCACCTTAATTTGATTTGAGAGAATTCATCTGTGTAGGACCAAGAATAAACATGGGGTTTATTCATTAAGAAATTGTTTCCACATAAATTTTTATAGAAATAATTACATAGTAATACATGGAAGATAATACTCGTCATTAGAGGACTTATCGCCATGATTCATGTATCTATTGTTTAATACAGATTATCAATGGGTTTTAAGATAAGACATTAAGTTTGGAAGTATGGACCAAGTGGGAGAATGTTACGCTCCCTCTCCCAACCGGAGTTAATTTTTGGAAACAACTGCAGTAAATTTTGGAAACCAACTGCAATTATTTCCTTAATTTATGGAAACCAACTGCAGTAATTTCCTTAAATTATGGAAATCAACTGCAGTTCATTAATTTCTTGTTGGGAGCTTCTGAAGTGGTCCATTAATCCCACTGCAGTTCTCTACCATGATCAGTGGAAAATTTGACACATAGCCAACAGAAGCTTGATGGAAGCTTGGCTATAAACTCTTCTATTTGGTCCCCAAGCTCACGAACTCAATCCCCTTCAGTTTTACACCATCAAGTAAGAGTGAGGAGAGCTTGGAAGAGTTTTCAGATTTTCTGCTTGCATGAAGATTGTTGCTGAGTTATTTACTGTAAGATTGCTGACTATAGAATTAAGTACGCAGACAGGAAATTCATTTGTATCTTCTATATAGTTCTCCCAAAGGACTCGTATGTGGCAGCATTTCTAATTTCTATATAGTGAAGTTTTTGGAAATTTACAAATCAGTTTTTAAGTCTCTTATCTGCGTTGGTTTAAACATTGGTTTCAATAATGTGCGTGCTCCATGCAAGAGAATGAATATATATATATATATATATATATTATTATATTCAATGTTAAAGACCATAAACTATATACAGATTTGGATTTGTTAATCGTTGCTGTGAGTATTGGAGAATAGTTGCATAGAAAAGTATATGAAGTTTTTAAAATAGTTTTCAGCAAAACAGTGGTACCTTATTGGTTCAGAGGGCTAAGGGAATTGCTCATTGATATTTAATTGTAGTTTCAATAGCCGCTAGGCTGCAAACAAATTAGAAGAACAGGAATTTTTGCAGACCAAAGATTTGCATAAGCCACCAATGGCTAGAGGTATTTAAGATTTACTAGACAAATTTTAATTTTTAAAATATTTATTCCACATTTTTTAAGAATCGATATTCAACATTATAGTTTTATATTCTGCATTAAAGAATTGTTATTTAGTTATTAAATTTAACAATTGTCACTCACTGCAATCTATTTGAATAGAAATGTGTATGACTGGATAGTGGACAATGAAGTGGCAGATGAGAAGGCATGCAACGGGTGGGCCACGAGGAAGGCGTACAGCAAAGTTTAAATAATCCCAATCCACGATCATGAGAGAGTTAGTTATGTTTCCAAAATTGCAGGAGTAGGAGAGTTCAAATTTTGAATTGGATCCCAAATTGAATTGCAAGCTAGAAAAATCCTTAGTGAATTGAATTACATCTTAGCAAGATACCGAACCAAATAATTGCTACAAGGAAGGTCAATAATATAGAAAACAATGATTTTCTTCGGGTTCTCTGATTCAATCAATGGACAGTCGAAGCCCTGACAAGCCCTGACAAATGACCAGATTGCAGATAATATCATCGGAGTAATTTTTGCAGCCCAAGATACAACTCCTAGTGTCTTGACCTGATTATCAAGTAAGTACCTGAGAGATAATCCATCTTTTCTTGAGGCTGTGACGGTAATATTAAAACAAACTCACTGACTGTTTAAAATACATTTTTCCAATTAATACTTTGTACCACAACCAAAACAACATGATGGGATATGAGCGATACAACAACCACCGCATCGGATTCCACCACGCCACAGACATCATGTAGTATGCCTTTCAACGTATTTTCCAAGGTAACTACTGCATGTTTCACACTTTCCAGGTGATATGATGTTTAGTGGGCCTTTGAGTTTACGCATTTGTCGGTGAAATGACCTTCAACGTATTTTCCGCGATCGATATTCAAAGTAACCACTACATGCTTCGCATTTTCCACGTGACATGACGTTTACTGGGCATTTGAGTTTACGCATTTGTCGGTGAAATGGCGTTCAATTTATTTTCCGCAAATCATATTCCAACTATACTATTACAGGTATGTTGGGGCATAGTCTAAATACTACGCATAAAATAGTTTAAAAATTTTAACAAGATTATGAAATATTTTGGGCAGAAATTTTTGAAAATATGAATTATAATTTTTAAAATTTAAGATTTCAAGTGTTTTAGTGGTTTTTTTATGACGTTGAATTCATTTTTATTATAAAAAACAATTCAAACACTCTAATTTTTGGATTTTTGAAAAAAAATTACTGAATCTTCCACATGATATAATATTTAGTACGCTTTTGAGTTCACCCATTTGTCAGTGATAATGCTGAAGAGGTGTATTTCCATTTTACCATTACAATATGTACAATGTGACTTTAGGTAAATTATTAGTGGTATAAATTAAATAGGGAATAAATGTGAATAGTAATATATCCATAATTAAAAATAGAACAAGATTTTTAATTATAAAAATATGTTTTATTTTATTATAGAGATTTTTAATATATATAGTTTAAATAAATCTAATAGTTAAGAGATATGTTTTTTTTCTTAAAAAATCACAAATTCAAAGAACATATATTTTTTCCTTAAAAAATCACAAATTCAAAATTATAAATAATAGATAAAAACAATGATATTTTTGGAATCCATAAATATATTGATTGGATTTTCGTGAGAGACTAAAAGCTCAATTCGAATATTGACAATGAGCTCATCGAATTCTATTTCGAATATTGACAAGGGGCTCATTGCATTCTTAGTATTCCACACTTCGGAAGCGCAGTGGCGTGTGATTTTCTATCTCATAGTTATTTGGGTATCAATGCAATTTATTTGTATCTACTCACTTTAACATTTTCAAATATTTTTTACCATAAATTTTTCCTACAGATCATAAATCAACCATCATCATGGCTCATTTAATGATACCACTCTTAATTTTTTTAAGTAATATTTATGACTTAGCAATATGATCACCACAACTAGTTGGAATAGTGATGCATTTAAATTTCACAAAGAATGATATTTTTTTACTTATTTGATTTTTCTGGGTATTTGGAATTGGTTGGCACATTGGAATATTAAGAATAGTTCTATTTTACTAGAATATGGTAAATACAGAGCTAGCTAAGATGGTTGAACCTTGTTTGTTGGGGTCCTTGTTTTGAAATCAAATAGTTTTGAGTTGTGGATAGAACGTGGCGGGACGCAACCACAGTAGGTAGAGAGTTGTCAAGGTTGCGAAGGAGTGAAGAACAGGTGGCACAGCTGTTGCGCGAGCAAGCACAGATGATAGAAGAACGTGGCAAGAGACAAGCAGGAGAACTCTTGATGAACAGAGAGAAGCAGAAGACAGTCGAGCGAGAAGAAAGGAAGAATTGTCAGTTGCGCTGGCAACAGAACATATAGGCAGCTGGCCAACGGAAAAAGAAGGTTGGCACAAGAGGAATCAGGGAACAGGAGCCGTAGGAGAGCTATGTTCATGTTGTTCTGTTCTCTATCTCTCTGTATCTCTGTGTTCTAATCTACTGGATAGGACCTCTTTGTAATTTGTTTGGTTAAAGCTTATGTTGAGGAGCATTGTAATAGTTTGTTGCCGATAAGTGAATTATAATATGATCAGAGTTTGTAGTTCCCAATATATGTTTTAGTCCAAATTGATTAGTATGGTAGTATTTTAAAATTTTATTGATTCTCTCTGAATGTGCTTCTAAGGGATATCACCTATGTATTGTTGCGTTTGCTTAAGCTCTGAGATAGTTCTGGTTCATACATATCTAATCTGTTAGACTGATATCAATCTACTCCCAATCTTAGTAAGGTCGTGGCATGCCTCGGGTGAGACTCTCTGCTCCTCGGAGTAGGGTGAAAATGCCGGCGTGGTGCTAGACTATAGCGGAAATCCTTGTTGACCTCTAATCCGAACCTGGGTCTTGCCTAAGAGACCTTTTTCCTCACCAACAAATGGTTCCGTTGCCAGGAGCTAAAATTTCATTTGGGAGCTAGATCATGGTATCTCAAATCTTCGAAAGAGAAATACGAAGCTGGTGGGATAACCACCTAGATCAGTTCATCACTCAGCAAGCCAAGCTGAGACAACAAAGGGAGAAAACGGTCAAATATCTAGTTCTATTTTCTAAATCCGCCAACAACATTTACAAGATCTTTTGGGGAAAGTTCCTAGAATAACTCTACAACTGGTTGCGAAGGCTCCAGATTAAAGTAACCAAAAGAAAGTTGCGAAATCTAGGTCACAAGTGGGTGCACGGAGATCTGGTGGCCCTTCATCGGTTAAATGCAAGTTGACCCGAGTTGTAGATTTCTAGGTGGAATCTACCTTGGACGGATACATAGAGGAGTTTGCAGCGGAGTGCTACCAATCCTTTTCGAGGGCAGAGGATATATTCAGATCTGAGTTACGAGGGAAGCTACTAAAGGAGATTCCATTGTGGGATAAAGCCTTGATGGTAGATGAAGGACTAATGGTGTTCCAAAAATCTGAGATGGAAGCGTAAAACTCCTGTGTTGGGGGAAGGGACTGAGGGAGAGATGCTACAAGAATAGTGAAAAAGGGGAGTAGGGGTATGGATGTCGAGACCTCTAATAGGCTAAGGGAGCGACGAGCACATCCGAGGGCGCAGATTGCTGAGAAGTGGAGAGAAAGGGTGATAAAGGAGTTAAAGAGACAGGAAAGTAGTCGAAAGGACAAAGAGGAGGCGCCTCAGATGACGAAGGAAGCGGAAAGTCTGGTGGGTCCCCAGGATATAGGAGGGACCGTTAAAGAAGTTCGGCGGGTGTATAGGAACCCAGCCCAGAGGGAGAAGGAAAGAACTCTGATGAAGAAGATGCAGACGCGTGCCCCGAGGAGATGTCTAATGTGGAGTTGCACGTTGCAATGGAGCAACTATTCCAAGAAAGGTTGGCATTCATATCTCAAGGTACTCTTATTCCCCAAAGTTCAAGTAGCTCTAGTCCCAACCTTCCCGTGGTGCTTTATCAACCACTAAGTGAAATTTTTGTTAAGTTGCGTGAATTAAGCAAGTTGCATAGTATTCAGTCTACAGAAGTAATACACACTGGTGGTAGAATTGCTAGTGGTACCATTTCACAACCAAGAACCAACGGCTTCATTTTAGTAACACCTACTCAAGTGAGCATGGCGGGATCACTTACACAGTGCCCAGAGTTCTCTAGGAGGGGTAATGACAACGTAGAATAGCACTGGTACCTCTGTGAGGCCATATGGAGGGCATGACAGACACCAGATGCAGGGAAGTTAATAGAATTTCAAACCACTCTTAGGGAGAGATCTCTACGTTGGTTTATAAAGTGGTCTGAAGCTCATCAAAATCCAGCGATGGCAGATGTGAAGAGGGACTTTGTTAAGGAGTTCAAACTACCCTAAACAGACCATTAGGGTCTGTCAGAAATGTGGGAAATCAAGCAGTGGGAAGAAGAGACTGCTTGGGATCTAATGCGGAAATTCAAAGACACGATTGGAAAACTCAACTATCCAATCGATCCGAACCATTAGAGGGATTGGTTCATCAAAGCTCTTCTACCCTTGACAAAAACTCCATTAACTCAACAAAGGATCGAGACGTTGCAAGACGCACTGGAGCAAGCAATGAAGATAGAAGCCATGGTGGGTTATCCGCAAGAGTTTAAGGGAGGAACATCAGCATAGGACCCCTCTATAATGGGGTTGCAGCATCAAATAGTGAGCTTGATAGAGAAACTCAAGGAAATTCAACCAATGCGGCCAGCAAGACCGAATGTATGGTGCACACACTGTCTAATGGAAGGACATGTGGTAACCGAATGTCCTCGATTGCGGGGTCAGAATTGGGGGACATCAACTGCAGGGGCACAAGGGGCTCCACCAATGGGAGGAGTTGCGCAAATAAACACTCAGGGAATATATCCACCGCAACAACAATACACGGGGTTCCCTACGCAACAAAGTCCAACCACTACTGAGTATTGTGAAATATGTAAGAACATGGGTCATCCACCTTGCCTATGCCCTATTTTGCAAAAATATTCCACCGTTCTGAATAACACATATTGTAAGTTCTATGCCTCAACAACACACATCACAGAGCAATGTAGAGCTCTGGATGCATTGGCAGAATGATTGGACTGATCTTCATACCGAGTGAATGAGACTCCCCAAGGAAGAGGCGGAGGCACGAGAGGAGGCCGAGCAGGGGGTAGAGGTCCAGTAAGATGTTACAAATGCGACCAAGAAGGACATGTAGCTAGGGAATGTCCACTTCCTAGAAGACCCTGGTGTTCCCAGTGCTGGGTTAACACACACACAACTGAGGATTTCCCTGAGCTCATTAAATAATGGGAGGAAAGAACTAGACAGAGGGGAACGAATCTAGTAAATGTAGAACCCAAGATAACGAAGACCTAGACAATGCAAAACATGGCCATACTGACACGAGGAGGAAAAAGAACGGGGGAATATGCACATACAATGGACCCGATAAAATTGATTAGGCTAGCATCCCCAAAACCGTTGATAAAACTAGAAAGACAGAAGCAATTTTTTCAAGAGGCAGTAGAAACATTTTCCCAACTAGGGGGAAACAAAGGTATTGAGTTACAACAAACCCAGGAAAACAACGAAAACCAATCCAATTCAAGTACTATCATTCAAGAATGGTTCCATCTATTCCTGAAGATTGTTAACAACACACTAATGTTGGAGCAGCTAAAGCAGAACCTGGAAGGAGTGGTGCATAAGAACATAGGATCAAGGGAATCATCCAACGCAACCCAGAAGTATGTACAGAGAGTGAAAAGAAATAAAAGAAGGACAGAAAAGGGTAATCTACAAGAACAACTGGAGACAGTGACAAGAATATTTCGAGATGTTTGGCCCATAGTAACGGCAACAACAACCAAATACCATAAGGGATAAAAGAGAATGATACAGTCGAACGCTCGGTCCACATCAGGGTGGCATGTTCGAACCTCCATAAGGAGAATTAGGAGCTCAGAGCAACATTGGCAGCCCGACCCGCGTTCCCAGACCTAGCAGTTGTATACACAGAGCAGATATCTGAGAGACAGAGCCAGGTGACAAAAATGCAGGAAGTTATGAGTATTGCAGCAAAATAAGCGTATGACCTACTGAAGGGTCTACAGGAATGTTTGACCTCGATCACACTGAAGTCTCAACCAGTTTCATTACAGCTACAAAAAGTATCAAGGGAGATTCAGGAGGCCACAGACCCTACTGGACTTGACCAACTATATGCTCAAGCGGATGCTTTGGAGGTCCAGATACAACAGATTGAAGAAAAATCAACTGCAGCAAAGCAAGCCCTTCGGGAACTGAGACAGATGATAAAAACCAGTGCCCAAACAATGCAACGACTGGTCTCTAAGGCTGATACAAAAATCCATAACGTTTTCGGTAGTCTGCTAGCTGTTTCAGGGGAGGAAATGGTTGCGCAAGTCACAGCGCAAACTGACTCGCTCATGCAAGGATGGCATCATGCCCTGATGACCTTTCAAGAACTCAAGGCATCAACTCTAACACAGGTCCCAGAATTAGGGCCCTTGTTTGGACAGTTGGGAGAAAGGGGAAAAGCAGAGCAGAACATAGGGTTGAGTGGACCGATGGAAATAGAGACAGTGAAAAGAGATTGACTCGGGGCAAGTCAATAGGATGTGGTCGGGGCCTGTTGGGGCCCTTGTTTTGAAATCAAACAGTTCTGAGTTGCGGTTGGTACGTGGCAGGACACAACCACGGTAGGCAGAGAGTTGTTAAGGTTGCGAAGGAGTGAAGAACAGGTGGCACGACTATTGGAGGAGCAAGCACAGATGGTAGAAGAACGTGGCGGGAGACAAGCAGTATAACTCCTGATGAATAGAGAGAAGCAGAAGACAACCGAGCGAGAAGAAAGGAAGAATTTTCAGTTGCGCTGGCAGCAGAATAAATAGGCAGCCGGCCAGCGAAGAAAGAAGGTTGGCACATGAGGAATCAGGGAACAAGAGCCGTAGGAGAGCTCTGTTCATGTTGTTCCATTCTCTATCTCTCTTTATCTCTGTGTTCTAATCTACTGGATAGGACCTCTTTATAATCTGTTCGGTTAAAGCTCATGTTGAGGAGCATTGTAATAGTCTGTTGCCGATAAGTGAATTATAATATGATCAGAGTTTGTTGTTCCCAATATATGTTGTAGTCCAGATTGATTAGTATGGTAGTATTTTAAAATTTTATTGATTGTCTTTTTGAATGTGCTTCTAAGGGATATCACCCATGTAATGTTGCATTTGCTTAAGCTCTGAGATAGTTCCGGTTCATACATATCTAATCTTCTAGACTAATATCAATTTACTCCCAATCTTAGTAATATCGCGGCATGCCTCGGGTGAGACTCTCTGCTCCTCGGAGTAGGGTGAAAATGCCGGCGTGGTGCTAGACTACAACAGAAATCCTTGTTGGCCTCTAATCCGAACCTGGGTCTTGCCTAAGAGACCTTTTTCCTCGCCAACATTGTTAATTTTGAATAGAGTGTCATATATATGGCTAGGTAAGGTAAGATTAATTTTGATATTTTTTATACATAATTAGTTGGATTGTCTAGATCTTTTCAATTTAAGAGTAATATATGAGAACCAAAAAAAAAAAAATTGCTAAAAAAAATTGAACCAAAAACATATTTTTTTAATTTTCTTATAAAGAACTAGTTGGAGTTGTTAGAGCCATTGGTACTTACATAATGCAATATGTTTCAGCAATCCAAGAAAACACTTTATGTCCTATAATTAGATTAGCTAGGTCTTTTGTATGTCATAGAGCTTTAATTGCGATTGAACAAAGCCAACCATCTCTCACTTTCTTCTCAAACATTAGTCGAAGGGCTAAGAATCCCTTGATTTTACTTAAGAATATGTGATAAAAGCCAAAATAATTTTTTCATTTCCTGTGAAACAACCATTTTGGGTTTAGTTTTGCAAGACTTAGGGGTTAAACATAAGTGTGAATAGTATATTTCTGTTTCGTTTCTCAAAAACTAGTTGGCACGAACAGGGGTCTTGAATGTCCATAATGTAATTTGTTTGATAAATTGTGGGAAGATTATATTTTTTCTTAATAACTACTAGAAGTGGCTTGGCCCTCTGTGATGCAGGAGCATCTTGCTTAATTTTCATTTTTTATTTGTGTGATTTAGGGGGTGATGTTTTTTGTAATTATTTTATAAATTATGTACATTTAAAAAAATAAATTGAGAGAAAAATCTGAGTGTGAGGTTTATTGTAAATATTCTCTTAATTAATTAAGAATATGGGTGGAGTTGGGTTGGATAGATATTTTAGGGATTAGAAATTCCTTAAATGGAACTTAGTTGAGTAAAAAAAGGGATAAAGCTATTTTAGAATTTGGTTGAGTTATTCGTGGAGGAAATCATGGATTGAAATTAGTCCACGATTATGTATAAATATGAGGTTTGTGTGAGGATAAAGGAAGAGAGATATAGAGAGAAATGGTGTGAGATTTTATGTGAAGGAGGTTTATGTAAAGGGGACGAGAGCCGAGAGGCCAACAATTGTAATATTCAGCCAAAATGGTTTGAATATGAAATTCCATGTTGATATTATATACCAGTATTTTGTTTGTGTTCGGTCTCTCTTCCTTATATATATTTTGAGTTGAATTGAATGTGGGTTTTAATGTGATTTTGATGAGAAAGGAAATACACACACTTTTATGCGCTCTACTCTGATTTATGCAGAATCTCTACATCATTTGGTATCGGAGCCCAAAGATCTAATCAGTAAGCTACACAGCGGAAGCTGCTCCAGTTTCAAATCTCATTTGATTTGGACGTACGACAGTGTGGAGCATAGATGAAAGCTGACGCAAAGGGAATGGATCGATGTCAATAAAAATGTGATCCTTCAAAAGTATATCTAGTGTGCAATGTGTTTTATTTTGGAATGCGTTGAAGACAGATCAATATTTGAGTAGAGAAGAATAGTGATAGTGTGATGAATGCCAAAAGAGCAAAGGGCAGCCAATGTAATATTCAGCTCTGCGAATTTGACAACAACCATTTTATGGTAGTTCGGATATCATTCCATACATTCCGTTGCTATTCCATGTTTTGTCTATTTACTTGACTCTACGTTTCATCATTCATATATGCGTAGACAAGTGTGTGCATTTGCAGGAGCAGGTTGTGATGGAAACCAATGTCGATTGGTCAGATCGATCCCAAAAAGTCCTTGGAATGTGTAGTTTGAAATATTGCAAGTTTGAAGGTGAACACTGAGACCTTTTCATGGTGATATGAACTAGAATGCAAATTGGAGTGTGGAGGTGGTGGAATGTTGAATGCAAACATTATAGACTGCTTGAAATAATAGCGTGAAGACCAATTGGGAAAGCAGAAATAGATTGTGGCATTACATAAATGTTTGATACACTATGGTTCCACTTGTAAATTAATTTGAATCCCAGCAACGAGATAAGGTAAATCATGTTGTCGATGAATTTCCAATACAATCATTTCACATTCATATGTTACACTACAGGGAAGTAGCTATGAATGGTGCATGTGAGACTCAGTTTTAATCCAATTTACATTCCACAGAAATGGAAAATGATAAAGGAACTCTGTATAAATGTTAATCCTTTGATTGTTGACAGCTGGAGTGTGAAATTTTTTATCTATATTCTGAGAAATCGATATCACTTTTTAAAGCCGCATTAACATTTTCGAACAGTGCATACAATATTTGCGTAACTTTGGAGCATTTTTGGCATGAATTGAGGGGGATATAGTTGTTAGTTTATTTTGGGAAATAATCACAATAAATTTTGCGGAAAAATATGTCTACGCAAACCTGGAAAGATAATTCAATGGAATGAATTTGGCTGGAAATGAAATTGAAGAAGTTCGCTTGTACTTAGAAGGGAAGAAGTGCAATCGACTGGCAATCCATCTTCAACATCTATCAACCTTGCCAAAACTATTGCAGTTGGTCGATGATGATGATAATGAATCTGAAGAAGCTAGTCATAAATTTTATGAACCAATGTAGTGGAAAAGTGTCTCTCATGTTTGTACTGCTCGGGTTGAGTGTAATGGAACACTTATAGGAGATCCAACATCAATTGTGAGAGGGGCACAACTTGAAGTGCATGTTGAGAAAATGAAAAAGATCATGATTTTCAAAGCCTCGCTTTTCAAGGGTGATTGGAGCAACCATTTGGAGATCTGAGGGGAACCCTTCCCCTAACCTTTGCCAAAAATCAGGTATTATCTCCATGCTGATTAGTACACATTTCACCTCGATACAGAAGTAGCCACCAAAGCCTGCACCTGTTATCATAAATTCAGCCATATATCTTGGCTGTCCACCAGTGCCTATGCAAGTCCCCAAATTGTTAAAGTTTGTTTGTGGGTTAGTCTATTGTTATATCAACTTGCTGGGTTATCATAAGGAATATATTTGTACTTGAGAAGCCTATTGGTTCATGTTAAATGCAATGCTTAGAAGTTAAAAATCTTACAGTGAGCACCTACAACACTATGTCAACTAATAAATTGAAGAAATACTTCATTGAAACTTAAAATTATGAAATAAACTTTTGAAGAAGTGTTTTGACCTTGTTGATTGAGATATGTCGGTGGCATTTCAAGAGCAAGTGGTGAATCCAATCACAGTGGAATATTGGTGAGCCAGCGTGGTTGTGGTATATCGTTTTGAGGTTATGATAACTGAGATCTACATGGAAGAGCAAGCCAGTAAAGGAGCATCTATGATTTCTATGAGTTAAAGATCAGGATTGATCATTGCTTGTAGCACATGTGAAAGTGTTCACATTGTTCTATCTCGAAGATAGTGCAGTTTGTGTTTGTTGCTGCCAGAGAAATATGTTGATGCCACCATGTTAAAAGAAAGTTTTGTCAAATTCCTATGAATGAATTATTTTTTGCATTGAAGAGAGACGGTGTTGCATGAGAACCGTCATTGCAAAGAAGGAGTTGCATGAAAGTGTAGGAAAACTGTCTGCGCTAAGATGATGGGCGTGTTGAAGAGGTTATGGTATGAAGGGCATCCGAATATTCATAGTGATAAGAACGACACAGAAGAATGAAATCTAGAGAGTTGAAATTGCAAAGAAAGTTTTTATTAAATAACCTTGAAGGGAGCATAAGGTATGATAATTCATTTCAAAAAGGTATCTTAAATGTTGAAAATTAAATGGTTTATTTTATTTCATCATAAAATAAATCTTGGGAAAAGTGGATTGCATTTCAATTTAAAGGCTTAAGTATTATGTGAGTAAAAGCAAGCGATAATGGGAGATGATATAATTAGTGACTTATGATATTATCATAAGAATGGAGTATGAGAAAGAGTGAAGATTTTACATCATGAGAATGTATTAAGGGTGGATGTTTATTGGTATATTGTATAACTTCAATTAGAGTCAAAATATCCACTATTGTAATTATTGGGTCAAGCTTTGAAGTCAAATAAAATTTTAAGGTCAAATGAAGAAATTTGGATAGCTTGAGTCAAGTTAAACCATTGAATTATTGTACAAAAGGGTGCATTTTTCATCCAAGATGAAGAGTTGATGTCATGTCTGGAGTCAAAGAGTCTTAAATCAAGTCAAAGATTTGAATGTAATTGGGTGCATGATCGGCGGAGCCCAACACCCAAAGAGTTTGGTCATTATAACACATGAAATATTACAGTTGTTGTTTGCAGCAATGAGGAGCAAGAGAATTTCCTAGAAATGATTCCAAGACATAGAACTGAAAGGTACCAAGCACAGGGAGAGAGCTTGCATTGTTAAATGGAAAGTAAGAAGGCTTGCTGAAAAGGGGATTGAATGAAATCCACAAGTGAACAGATGAAGTTCACAAAGGAGGAGAAGATGACTGTTGATAGTCATTTCAAAGGTTCTGAGAAAGATCTCAACTAAAGAAAGAAGAAGGAAGATGCCAAGGAAAGTGGCATATGGAAGCAGTTGACTAATGAAGAATGTGAGAGAGAGAAGGCTGAGATAGCAGTTCATCTTGATTTATTGATGGAATTGTTACAAAGAAATACGAAAGGCCAGAGACATGGTTGGACCATGAGGAAGGAAGTGAAATGGCAGAGGCTACACGCAAAGAGGGAACAATAGGTAAACATACAGTTGACAGAAGAGATGAGGAAGCTTAAGTAGATGATGAGTGTGTAATTGAGATGTGAAGAACTTAGAGAGGCTAAGTTGAAAATGGAAGTTTCCATTTGTGGCCCAGAACAGGGTGAAATTCTGGGTGAAGAGATCAATGAGAAAGATCTCATGAACTATTGGAATAGTTCAGAAGAATTGGAAGATATGTTGACAAGAGAAGTAGATGAGGCCATGAAGCCTTGTATTTTTAAAACTCATAGTTTGTGTATGTTTTCAGGATGTGCAGAAGATGATGGACAGTCTGGTGAAATTGTCACAGAGATGAATGAAACTCTTGAGGTGAAGTATGATGGAGAATTCCTTTCAGAGAAGGAAGGTATTGATTTCTTGCAGCTGAAAGAATTCGTAGATGATTTTTTTGGTGTAGGACAGCTAGTTGAAGCTATTGTGGAGCAGAAGCATAATGAAAATGTCGAAGTGATATTCCAAGGAGGTAAACAAATGAATTTGTTTAATGACAATGATGAAATAATTTTGCAATGTGATGATACAGACAACAGGATACCTCAGGAGGATTGCCAGAAGAAGAATGAAACTGAGAATGAAGGTTGTGATGAAATTCTGGAAAAATTTCACATGGAAATAGAATACTTGGAAAGATGGCTCAAGGAACCTGAAGGGGAGATGAAACTTGCAGAACGTGATACAGAAGAAATTGCAGTTGCCGTGCATGATAAGGAGAAAATGTTTCTAAATTTTATAGAGTTAAGTGAATGCCTCGACTCTTCAAATGTGGCTGTAGGCACAGAAGATGACATTAATAAATATAATGTTGAAATCAGAGAAATTGAGCAGAAAGTATTTGGAGATGAGATGAAAGATCAAGAGCAGCAAGAAAGGTATGTCCTTAGAGACATAAAGGAAACAACAGTATTAATCCAACAGGATAAAGATGAAAGCAGCCAACAATTAAAAACAGGATTTGTTGAAATCCATAAAATCTATGATGGGAGATTGGTGCTTGAAGCATCAAAAGAAGCCGAAAGGTCTTATCTTTTTAAAACTAATAATTTGTTGATGAATGCAGGTACAACACCGGATGAGAAATTTGTTACTATAGGGGAAATCAATGACTATAGCTGTGATCAAGGAGAAATTCTTGATTATTCTTCATTTCAAGAAGTTGAGTGGTCAGCTCAATTGGAGATGGAAGAATTATACAAAGAGGAATTACTCTGAGGAATTGGCGAAAGAAATTGTTGGAGAGGACAGTGGAATCTGATTGATAAAATGAGTGATGTTGGTGATGCTGATGTAAAGTTAGTTTGAGATTCTTTCAAAGTTTGGAGACCAGAAGAATGGATATCAATGATTCTACACAAGTTTGTAATTTTTGAAATAAATATGATGTGGTATGAAAAAGCGAGAGTTACATTCAATATTATTCTGGGAGTTCTGTGCAAAATTACAAAATGGAGTTGATACTTTAAAAGACCAGCAACACAACAGAGTTTGGAATCCTGGGGGGAGCAAGTCATTGAGACTTGTGGTTTTTGCATTATTACAGAAAATTCGTAGACTTCATAGACAAGAGTCTATGGAAACTTCTCTACATGGGGAGTATGATGCAGGAGCATCCTGCTTAATTTTAATTATTTATTTGTGTGATTTAGGGGGTGATGTTTTTTGTAATTATTTTATAAATTATGTACATTTAAAAAAATAAATTGAGAGAAAAATCTGAGTGTGAGGTTTATTGTAAATGTTCTCTTGATTAATTGAGAATATGAGTGGAGTTGGGTTGGATAGATATTTTAGGGATTAGGAATTTCTTAAATGGAACTTATTTGAGTAAAAAAAGGGATAAAGCTATTTTAGAATTTGGTTGAGTTATTGGTGGAGGAAATCATGGATTGAAATTAATCCACAATTATGTATAAATATGAGTTTTGTGTGAGGATGAAGGAAGAGAGATATAGAGAGAAATGGTGTGAGAGTTTATGTAAAGGGGGTGAGAGCCGAGAGACCAACAATTGTAATATTCAACCAAAATGGTTTGAATCTGAAATTTCATGTTGATATTATATACCAGTATTTTGTTTGTGTTCGGGTCTTGCTTCATTATATATATTTTTAGTTGAATTGAATGTGGGTTTTAATGTGATTTTGATGATGTTTTTCATGAGAAAGGAAATACACACCCTTCTATGCGCTCTACTCTGATTTATGCAGAATCTCTTCATCACTCTAAAGAGTAATATGTATGATGTTCTAAGGCTAGTTACCACTAGTTTTTTTTCATTTCAACAAAGAGTCCAAGTGGGTAGGCCCTTTGCATATCACAGATATGTAAGTGTGATCAAACAAAGCTAATCCTCCTTGTTTCATTTCAACGAGGGAGTCTCAAAACTCAAGTGGCCTTTGACTACTCTATAACCTTAAATTATGTAAGATCCTAGACCATGAAATAATCAACAAATATGGCACATTTAAGTGATTTAATAAAAATACTTTCAACAAAACATTGAACAGAGAAGGGATCTCAAAAAATGAAGCCCTTATTTCAATTAATATTTAGAAAAAATGATACATGCCAAATACAAGCAAAATAATGAAGCCCCTGCCTTAGCATGCGTGACTGCACAATGCACAAGAGATCAAAGACACTAAAGCAAGATTGTGGAACTTAGATGGATTCACCAAACAAATCACACGCACAGGGTTTTTGTCATGGGGATAAAATTGGAAATGGCCTCTCCAAGTTCTCAACAAAACACAATAAGATGAAAAACTCCCAATGATCCAAATGCCTAACTCCTATCCCCTTTAATAGGCTTGATGGAATCTCTAGAAACCTTATTTTATTTTTTTTCCGAGAGAAAAGAAGGCAAATAGCATGGGCAGATACCATGAGAAAATACCATAAGTAGATTCTATCTATTTTAACCATATCAAGAAAAGGGAATATTACAAATCTTCCCACCCAAAGATTTCTTTCCCTCAAGAAATTCACTTCTGTCCATAGAAAAAACATTTTTACACTGATACTAGGATCCCATACAAACCAGTGTGTTATTCCATGCCTCCATGCTAAATGATCTTGAATGGATCTTTTGATACTTGGATTCCATAAAATCCACCAGGCAATCCTGCCCTTAATAGATTCACTTGGATCCCAATACTACCTATGTCCTCGGACTTGTGAGTTATGATACCATCTTACCTTCTATCACTTCTCATGCCTAAGGGGCCAAGCTGCAATATTCCCTTGGCTAAAGGTATCCTCCTGGGAATCATCCCATTAATAGAGTTCCAACTCATAGTCTCTCACCAATCCATCTCATGGGAAGGATCTAATGCATCAATGCCTACACATGGAATAAGTCTACTACGTTGATGTTTCTTGATGCTCAACTCATGTTTCTCCACCCAGTCACCCAACATGATCCATTTGGGGAACTCTTCTCTACTCTCCCTAATGTATAAAGGTATGGTTGGTAGTGCCACAAGTCCTATCTATGTAATCGTGTAGAGGGTTTTTCTGGAACTACCAATTGTATTCCTCTTGTTGCCTTGTGAGGTACTTGAGACATTCCTCTACACTAGACATCTTGGTCCCAGACTTGGCACATGCCCATATGAGCTCCTCAATTTTTATGGTCTCCTGTAACTCGGTGTCATGGGTTGTCTGAACTCCCTGCTTCAACATCATAAGATCTGTCTTGAAATGTGTGATCTTCCCCCAAATTCCTCTATTGGTGATTAGGTGCCCTGTTGAATGTCTTTGTACCTATCTACACCAGATGCCCAAAGATCATAGCTTCAACTTGAGCCTTTGATCGACCCTTTGGTAATGGTTCATCCTGCACATTATGTTTTTCATGCTCCCCCTCAAGATCATGTTCATCATGTTGGTTCACTATTGTTGGCTCATCACTCATGTTTCCCTCGCCTCCTCCCTTTGTGAAGAAATATAATGTTCATCCTCTCTAGTTGTCGAACATAGATGCATTGATGGACTGATATCTATACTTGATTTCTAATATTCTTTATGGACGTCCCCGTGGAGACCTATGGACTTAGTTGTATAGGATTCTACCTCATCAATACCATTAGGTAGAATTTCCTTATGCACTTTTGAATTCTTGTCATCCTGTAAGTCTCCCTGAATAATATCACATTGTTGCTCACCATCCTGAAAATTAATAGATCCAACTATAGAAGATTCCCCATGATCTGAAGAAATATCCTCTTGTTATGTCCTTTTTAACTCCTTCTTATTACCTAGACATGAATGGTTAAGTGCCCAAAGTCCCTTGAAGATAAAGAATTTTCCTCTCCTCCTTAGTTCATTCTTGTTGTCTCCACAAATCCTTGTTAGTTCCTCCTTGGTCAAGTTCATTCTAAGTAGTTTTATGTTCTATTTGACCAACTCATCAGCTAATTCATAGGCAATAGATGATACAATTAGCTCCTTTCTCCAAATGGCCAAAAATTTGGATCTGAATTGTTTTCAGATGGCCTTATCTTCTCCTAAGACCAGGGACATGAAATTTATTGTATTTTAGTTCCTAACTAACTTTCTAACGGCTAGTTCTTAATAGTTAGTCCTAACAGCTAGTTCTTAACGACTAGTTCTTAATGGCTATTTACAAATAATGATGCATCTCTACTATTTATTCATCAGGATTGATTTGTTTCCCCACCTTGTCCTGAGAATGAACCACATCAGCTGGTTCGAAACATCGACCAAATACTTATTATGTGATTAATCCAAAAGACACTCATCTACATTATGGATCACAAAAGTCTTAGATTTAATGATACTCGGTAGGATTTGATAGCATGGGCCCAATAGTGTTTCCACTCAACTTCTTAAAGTTGAGCTCCATTGGTGTCGACACAGACTTACAGTCCACCATTCCAAATATTTCCAGCAGCTTTACAATGTATTTTCCTTGAGAGAGGAAAATCTCGCCAGGTCTCTACCAGACCTCTAGGCCTAAGAAGTAATGCATCAGTCCTAAGTCCTTCATCTCGAACTCAGAAGTGAGCTCCCTCTTACAAAGATGAATGAGATGGTCAACACCTGTCAGGAAGAGATCGTACACATAGAGCACCAGGATGAGACGCTTTTCTCTATCAAACTTGAAGTAAAGGTTCAAGTCAGCATTACTTCGAGTGAAGCCCAACTTCATCAAGTAGCTATCTATCCTCTCGTACCAAGCCCTAGGGGCTTGATTCAACCCATAGAGGGATTTTTTCAACCTGCATACATGAGAGTCTCTATCCTGGACTTCGAACTCCAGAGGTTTCTCCACATACACCTCTTCCTTTATCGAACCATGCAAAAATTTGGTCTTCACATCCATCTAATGTAGACTCCATCCTTGCGTAACACCAAGGGAAATAATAGATCAGATGGTGGTATATCGGGCCATAGGTGAAAATATATCGTCATAGTCTGCGCCTTCCTTTTGAGAGAAGCCACGGGCAACGAATCTTGCCTTGAACTTTTCAAAACAACCATCAGATCCATGCTTGATCTTATAGAGCCATTTCGAGGTGACAACAGATTTCTCCTCCGGTCTTGGAACGTCATCCCAGACATCATTCTTCATAATGGACTCATACTCTTCGTGCATAACATCCTTCCAGACTTGATTTACGGCTTCTTCAAATGATCTAGGCTCAGATTGTATGATTGTACTCATGGCTGCTAGATATCCTTGGTATCTATTCGGTTTCTTGCCTTCACTGAATGTCCCTCTTGGCACCATATGTCTCTCGGCATCTTCGAAATTATCCTAGAGCCATGCGGGTCTTCTCTTTATTTAAGGAGGTGGATCCATACGGTCCATCAGCCCTTCAATAGCGGGCATCATCGCATCCTTCGGTTCTTCTTGATTCCCAGACCTTAGTTCATGATCTTCCTCAGAGATTGGAAGATTTATCACTTTCCTAAGGGAAGCATCTTCATCAAAGGTAACATCGTGGAAAATCTCCACTTCTCTTTGACCAGGCACATAGACTCTATAAGCCTTTGAAGTTTCATTGTAGCCCACAAAAATTCCCTCCTTCCCAGAAGCATCCAACTTTCTTCTCTTCTCCTTCGGTACATAAAAATAAACGGGACAACCAAAAACTCTAAAATGAGAAACATCAGGTTTCTTACGAGAGAAAACCTCTTTGGAAGTTTTGGATTCTAGAGTGGAATGAGGCATCGATTACTTATGTACACAGCAGTGTTCGTAACTTCTCCCCATAGAAACTTAGGAATACCTTGGTCAGATAGCATCGCACAGGCAGCTTCCAAATGGTCCTGCTCTTTCTTTCAGTAATGCCATTTTTATAAGGAGTATATACGATTGTGCTCTCCCTCTTGATGCCAGCTTCTTTGCAAAAGTTATTGAACTCGTTTGTCTCATATTCAGTGCCATTATCGGTCCTCAAAATCTTGAACTTCTTCCCTGTTTGATTTTCCACCAAGGCTTTGAAAGTACGAAACCACATGAATGCTTCATCCTTCTTTTTCAAAAACTATATCTAGGTCTTGCGAGAGAAGTCATCTATAAACGTCATGTAATAAGAACATCCTCCCAAATATGTCACACGCAGCATACCAGACAGATCAGAATGTATCAATTGCAAGACATCATATGTATTTGTGAAACTTGAGGGGAAAGGTCCCCTTGTATGCCTTCCTTTGGCACAACCCTGACATACACCTTCATGATCATTTTTGAATTCGGGCATTCCTGTCACCAACTTCCTTGCTCTGGGAAGGGTTTTGTAATGAAGGTGTCCAAACCTCTGGTGCCATAGTTCGCTTTGACGAATAGTATCACGTGTCATAGCTCCCAGTGGACTTCCTCCAACCTGGTAGAGTGTATCAACTCAAAACCCAATCATAAGAGCTTCCTTGAAACTCTTCTTCCAGATGCGTACCTTCCCATCGACGAATGCCACCTTGAAACCTTTGTCTTCCATGGCCGAAATAGACACAAGGTTCGTCTTCAAGTCAGGTACATAGAGTACATCTTGCAAGCAAAGGACTTGACCTTGAGATAGATGGAGGGTCACTGTCCCTATCCCTTTCACGAGATAGGTGAAATTATCTCCAAGGATGATTTTCAGATTAGTATCCTTCACAATCAAATCAAAAAGTGCTTCATTAAACCTATTGAGGTGCCTTGAAGCACCACTATCAATCAACCAAACATCCATGGTGTCGGGTGGAGATGCAGCAGAGAGGGAAAATACAAGAATGAATTAATTTTTCTTATCATCAACAACATTAGATTCCTCATACCTGGAATTTCTTGACCTTTTGAAAGGTTGCCCATTTCCATTACAACCAGAGGGAGCCTTCCTCTTTCCTTTGAACCTGTTGTTCCTTTGATTTACATTCTTCTTGTTGTTGTTGTCATCATCCCCGTGAGAATCCCTTATATTAGGGAATTCTCTAGCATAGTGGTCGGTCTTGTTACATGTGTCACATATTACTTTTTTTTCTCGGGCCCCTGCTCTTCCATAGTTCCTCAGACCACCATTGTTCTTCTTCTTAGCATGAGCGGTGAAGGCAACATTACCTTCATTTTCATATTCCATCATTCTTGTTTCCTCTTGAGTGCATCTCGACAACACTTCATTAAAATCGGGAAGCACATTGTTATTGAGAATGGTAGTAATGAATACATGCCATTCAAAGGAGAGACCTCCAAGTGTGGTGAGAACCATTTCTCGATTAGCTGTTATTTCTCGAATGGAAAGAATATTATTCCTGGTTTTGGTTAGCTTCCAAAAATAAGATTGAATGGATTCATCCCTACCTTTCTTGAGATTATTCAATTAGTTCTTAAAGAAAAGAACTTGATTTGCATTATTGGCCTTGAACATATTGACGAACTTATCATACAGCTCCTTAGATGTGCCCAACTCGAAGATGTAGGCAACCAGACTCTTATGGATGGAATATTGGATGATTAGCTTTGATTTGATTTCCACTTTCTTATATTTTGACTTGGTGGCATTAGGTGCAAATGATGGAGGATCTTGGATTTTACCCCGCACAGTCCATGACATCTTGATCTTCCAACATTAAATCCAAAGACATCTTCCAAGCATTGAAGTTAGCCTTTCCATTCAGCTTGTCATCAGCTTTGAAGCCATTATAATTTGAGGTACCCATGATTCCTTGACAAATACTACTTCTTCGGTGATTGCTCTCAATACAAACTTGGGGTTTTTCTTCACCTTAGCTTTGATACCATGTAAATTTTCGTGGATGTTCTATGTTTGATGTAAATTTACTTTATACTCGATATCAAATAGCAATCACATAAACATAAAATTAAAATGCTGATAGAACATACTAATAGATCGACGGAAGACAAACCAAAAATACACTTAACTTGATCAACAAAATATATGTGTTGTGGTGCGTTACAATGGCCAACAAGATGCTTCAACCAGAAAGTCTCCTCACGATCAGCCAACCAGAATGTGTTACACAACCCTCTCAGAAAGCTCTACAACAGTCAACCCAAAGTCAACACAATTCAACATTTTCCCGTCAACGGTCAACGTAAAATAGCAGCATCATAAAGTCGACGCAGTCAAGTCAAAGTCAATGTCCAACCTCGATTTTTGTGCCAAAAAAATCGGATTGCAGAGATCAAATTTTTAGGAGAGTTTCAGGTCAAGTTGACCAAGCATTGACCAAAGTCGACGCTGGTCAAATCTGCATTGAAAACCCTAGAACATATTTGAAACCTTAGCTGATGTTTTCCCACGTGTAAGTGAAGAGAAGCCTCCAAGATGATGATTGAACCAATTAGATGCAAAGAGAGAATGTGTAATGAGCGATGGTGAAAATGACCTCCAATGTTGAATAATATATATCCATCAGTGAGGGTGTGTGACATATTTGTTGGGGCTCCAAACCTACATTACAATTTTGGCTGACCTTGCACATAAGTGGAATTAATTCAAAATAAATGTTCTGCTCATCAGATCAAGATGATATTTAGATCGATATTTCACCTCTCTGAAATAAGAATCCAATAAAAATATTGACAACGTCATCTGAGCATCACAACAAGGATTTTGGAACTAGTTGCCTAAAATTAACACTCCCTCTCAACTAGGGAGAACTCCATCCACCTGTGCCATCCAAACATCGTGCGTCATCCCATTGTAACTTGATTTGTTGGCTTCTTTATTTCAGAACAAAAAGGTGAGTCACAAAGACATCACTCTCGACTGACAAAATCAACTCAGATGTCTGAAACCTCTATAGGTCTCAAAGGAGTCACATACCAACCTGAAGTTGGTTTAATTGACACGAAGTCAATTAGAGGTCTGAAACCTCACTAGACTTGATCCCAGATCAAGTGGTTGGACATGTGCCATCCTATAAATAGAGAGTATGACAATCTCTGATGCATCCATCAGTCTTGCTACTGGTTTCTAGCTTTCCCACCTCATTGGCCAAGATGAGAGGTACTTCCCATGAGTCCGGGACTCCATGGGTAGGATCTATACGGGGCACAGATCAAAGAGAGGTGAACCAACTCAATATCATAATGATGGGGCAGAAGCACACCAACAAGGTTTGATAAGCCTAGCCTTGTGGTTGCTTATAGCTCCAAGAAGCTATCCCCAAAGCCCCCTGGAGCTCCTAGAGCTCATCGTCCAATAGGACCGTCAGAACAGGGTTGTTACATGATTCCAAGATTCTCATGGAAGGTTAGGAACTTGACCTTCCCCAAGGGGTTTGTGAGAATATCTGTGACCTGCTCATCAGTTCCTATATGATCGAGCCTTACGGTGCTTGGTTGTACCATATCTTGGATAAAGTGGTACCTGATATCAATATGCTTGGATCGATCATGAAACACGAGATTCTCTGACAAACGAATCCCACTTTGGTTATCACAAAGTATAACGGTGGTATCTAGCACATGTCCGAACAACTCATTGAAGAGCTTTCGCAACCAAACAGCTTCACAGGAAGCCATACTCACTGCAATGTATTCAACCTCAACGGTGCTCAAAGCCACTGATTTCTGCTTCCTACTCATCCAAGATATCAAAGCAGACCCCAAGTATGAAGCAGCATCCAGATGTGCTCTTATGATCCACCACACTGCTAGCCCAATCAGCATCATTATATACATGGAGTCTAAAACTCGCGGCAGTGTATCTTAGCCCATGGTTTATCGTGCCCCGAAGATATCTCAATAGATTCTTGGCACAAACCCAATGAATATGATGAGGACCAACCATGTGTGGACTCAAAGTGTTCACTAAAAAATAGACGTCTGGACAAGTGTTCACTAAGAACATCAGGGCCCCTACGTGTTGACGATACTCAGTATGATTTTCTAGCACGGGCCCAGCAACGTTTCCACTCAAATTCTTAAATTTGTGCTCCATCGGTGTTGACACGGACTTACAGTCCACCATTCCAAATCTTTCCAATGGCTTCACAATTTATTTTCCTTGAGAGAGAAAAATCTCGGCAGGTCTCTGCCAGACCTCCAGGCCTAGGAAGTAATGCATTAGTCCTAGGTCCTTCATCTCAAACTCGGAAGCGAGCTCCCTCTTACACTAATGAATGAGAGGGTTAGAACTTGTCAGGAAGAGATCGTCCACATAGAGCACCAAAATGATAACATTTTCTCTGTCAACCTTGAAGTAAAGGTTTGAATCAGCATTACTTCAAGTGAAGCCTAACTTCATCAAGTAGTTATCTATCCTCTTGTACTAAGCCCTGAGGGATTGCTTCAACCCATAGAGGGCTTTCTTCAACTTGCATACATGAGAGTCTCTATATTAGACTTCAAACCCCAGAGTTTGCTCCACATACACCTAATCCTTTATCGAACCATGAAGAAATGTGGTCTTCACATCCATCTGATGTAGACTCCATCCTTGTGTAGCAGCAAGGGAAATAATAGATCAGATGGCAATATATCGGGCCACAGTTGCAAATATATCATCATAGTCTACGCCTTCCTTTTAAGAGAAGCCACAGGCAATGAATCTTGCTTTGAAATTTTCAGCACTACCATCAGATCCATGCTTGATCTTATAGAGCCATTTCAAGGTAAAAACAATTTTGTCCTCCGATCTCAGAACCACATTCCAGACATCATTATTCATAATGGGCTCATACTCTTCATGCATAGCATCCTTCCAAACTTGATGCTTTACGACTTCTTCAAATGATCTGGGCTTAGATTATATGATTGTACTCATGGCTGCTAGATACCCTTTGTATCTATTCGACTACTTGCTTTCACAAAATGTCCCTCTTGGGGCCATATGTCTCTCGGCATGTTCGAGAGTATCCTGGAGCCATGTGGGTCTTATCTTTATTGAAGGAGATGGATCAATAGGGTACATTAGTCCTTCAACATCAGGCATCATCGCATCCTTCGGTTCTTCCTGATTCCAAGACCTTACTTCATGATCTTCCTTGGAGCTTAGAAGATTTATCACTTTCCTAAGGGAAGCATCTTCATCAAAGGTAACATCATGGCAAATATCCACTTATCTTTGACCAGGCACATAGAATGTATAAGCCTTCGAAGTTTCATTGTAGCCCACAAATATTCCCTTCTTCCCAGAAGCATCCAACTTGCTTCTCTTCTCCTTTCGGTACATGAAAATAAACGGGACAACCAAAAAATCTAAAATGAGAAACATTAGGTTTCTTACCAGAGAAAACCTCTTTGGGAGTTTTGGATTCCATAGCAGAATGCGGGCATCAATTTTGTATGTACACAACAGTGTTCGCAGCTTCTCCCCATAAAAACTTCGAAGACCTTGGTCACATAGCATGGCACGGGCAACTTCCACAATGGTCATGTTCTTTCTTTTAGCAACTCCATTTTACTCAGGAGTATATATGGTTGTGGTCTCCCTCTTGATGCCAGCTTCTCTGCAAAATTTATTGAACTCGTTCGTCTCATATTCAGTGCCATTATCGGTCCTCAAAATCTTGATCTTCTTTTTTGTTTGATTTTCCACCAAAGATTTGAAAGTACGAAACCACATGAATGCTTTATCCTTCTTCTTCAAAAATTATATCCAGGTCTTGCGAGAGAAGTCATCTATAAACGTCATGTAATAAGAACATCCTTCCAAATATGTCATGGGCAGCATACCAGACAGATCAGAATGTATCAATTGCAAGACATCATATGTCTTTGTGACACTTGAGGAGAAAGGTCCCCTTGTATGCTTTCCTTCAGCACAACCCTAACATAAACCTTCATGATCATTTTTGAATTCGGGCATTCCTGTCACCACATTCCTTGCTTTGGGAAGGGATTTGTAATGAAGGTTTCCAAACCTTTGGTGCCATAGTTCGGTTCGACGAATAGTATCACATCTCATAGCTCCCAAAGGACTCCAACCTAGTAGAGTGTATCAACTCTAAACCCAATCATGAGAGATTCCTTGAAATTCTTCTTTCAGGTGTGTACCTTCCCATCGACGAATGCCACCTTGAAACCTTTGTCTTCCATGGCCGAAATAGATACACGGTTCTTCTTCGAATCAGGTACATAGAGTACATCTTGCAAGCGAAGGACTTGACCTTGAGATAGATGGAGGATCAAAGTCCCCAACCCCTTCACGGGATAGGTGGCATTATCTCCAAGGATAATTTTTAGATTAGTATCCTTCACAATCAAATCAAAAATCACTTCTTTAAACCCAGTGAGGGCCTTGAAGCACCACTATCAATCAGCTAGACATCCGTAGTGTCGGGTGGAGATGCAACAGAGAGGGTAGATACAAGAATGAATTTATTTTTCTTATCATCAACAACATTAGATTCCTCATACCTGAAATTTCTTGACCTTTTGAAAGGTTTCCCATTTCCATTACGACCAGAGGGAGCCTTCCTCTTTCCTTTAAGCCTATTGTTCCTTTGATTTCCATTCCTATTGTTGTTGTTGTCATCATCCCCGTGAGAATTCCTTCCATTAGGGAATTCTCTAGCATGGTGGTTGGTTTTGTTACATGTGTAACATCTTCCTTTCTTTTGTTGAGCCCTTGCTCTTCCATAGTTCCTCAGACCACTATTGTTCTTCTTCTTAGCATGAGCCGTGAAGGCATCATTACCTTCATTTTCATATTCCATCATTCTTGTTTCCACTTGAGTGCATATCGACAATGCTTCCTCAAAATCGGGAATCACTTTGTTATTGAGAATGGTAGTAATGAATACATGCCATTCAAAGGAGAGACCTCCATGTGCGGTGAGAACCATTTCTCGATCAGCTATTGTTTCCCCAATGGTAATAATATTATTCTTGGTTAGCTTCAGAAAATAAGATTGAACGGATTCATCCTTGCCTTTCTTGAGATTCTTCAATTGGTTCTCAAAGAAAAGAACTTGATTTTCATTGTTGGCCGTGAACATATTGACCAACTTATCATACATCTCCTTAGATGTGCCCAGCTCAAAGATGTAGGCAACCAGACTCTTATGGATGGAATCCTGGATGATCATCTTTGCTTTGATTTCCTCTTTCTTATATTTTGACTTGGTGGCAACAAGTGCAGATGATGGAGGCTCTTGGATTTTACCCTGCACATAGTCCATGACATCTTGGTCATCCAACATTAAATCCAATGACATCTTCCAAGAATGGAATTCAGTCTTGCCAGTAAACTTTTCATCAGATTTGAAGCCATTCTAATTTGAGGTACCCATGAGTCCTTGACAAATACTACTTCTTCGGTGATTGCTCTCAATACAAACTTGGTCTTTGTATTCACCTTAGCTCTGATACCATGTAAAGTTTTGCAGATGTTCTATGCTTGATGCAAATTTACTTTATACCCGATATCAAATAGCAATCACATAAACATGAAAGTAAAATGCTGATAGAACATACCAATAGATCCATGGAAGATGAGCCACAAATACACTTAACTTGATCAACAAAATATATGTGTTATGGTGCATTACGACGATCAACAAGATGCTTCAACCATCAAATTCTCCTCGCGGTAAACTAACCATAATGTGTCACACAACCCTATCAGACAGATCTACAACAGTTAACCCAAAGTCAACAAAAGTCAATTATGTCCAGTCAACGGTCAAGGAAAAACAAGAGCAGCAGAAAGTCGACGCAGCCAAGTCTAAGTCAATGTCTAGCCTCATTTTTGTGCCAAAAAATGCGGACTGTAGAGATCAAATTTTTTGGAGAGTTTCAGGTCAAGTTGACCAAGCGTTGACCAAAGTTAATGCTAGTCAAATTTGTGTTGAAAACCCTAAAACGAATTTGAAACCCTAGTTGTTGTTTTCCCAAGTGTGAATGAAGAGAAGCCTCTAAGATGACAATCGAACCAATCAGATGCAGAGAGAGAATGTGTGATGAGTGATGGTGAAAATGACCTCCAAAGTTGACCAATATATATCCATCAGTGAGCGTGTGTGACACATCTGTTGGGGCTCCAAGCCTACATTACAATTCTGGTAGACCTTGGACATAACTGGAATCAATTCAAAATAAATGTTATGCTCATCAGATCAAGATGATATTTATATTGATCTTTCACCTCTATGAAAGAGGAATCTAATAAAAATATTGGCATCGTCATTTGAGCATCACAACATGGAGTTTGGACCTAGTTCCCAAAATTAACATAGCTACGATATTAAAAATCAGAATCTAGCCCTCCAAATTCTAGGAGATGATTTATCTTCAATTGATGTTAATCAATATTTAAATACTTAGCAGAATTCTGCCCGAAATCTATGGTGTTTCGATCCTCCACGATGTGCAACATACATACGCCATCCCTCCTCCTTCTGTGTGAGAAGTAACCATATACCATTAAATATCATGCCATAAGAGAAATGCTTAATAAAATGGCATAGGATTTAAAATATATGTAAATGGGCCAAGGATTAAATTTTATTGTGGCTCATTACATTAATCACCAAAACAATAGATTAGTCGACCTTGATTTATATTGACTACATGGCCCTGACAAGCATCGTTAATGATAGCTTCCCCCATGAACCATACATTACATCATATAATTAAAAGGGCATAAATCAAATAAACCATGTCAATAAATTCCTCCCATGTAATTTATTTGATTATGACACCAATCATGTCAATTCCCATGTAAACCATATGTTACACCATACTTTAATTAAAAGGGCTCAAACATCTTTATTTGGTTATGGCAACCAACTAATACATTGACTTTAATGTAATTTAGTAGGTATGTGTGCCTTTGAGAGCTTCGAAGGGTATTACATTCAAACTCCTCGTGTCCCAAAATAATTTGATTGCTGCTGAGTGGTCCATAAGATAAGAGCACCTAATCACAGTGGGAATAACCTTACACCCTTGACTTAAGATTCATCTTCCCACTGTGATCGATTGAAATGTGGCCTCAACAATGTTATTTGGCCCTTTTGTATGTTACCTTGCACTGCGGATAAATTGATTTGCCTTCAGTATAACCCAATGGCTTCATAACCTTTCAATATGGGCATATGGAGTATGATACCAATGGTCTCAACACTGCACCCCTTTACTACCCGTTGACTAGCCATCGACGACTTGGATGATGACTCCTCCAATTCATAGAGCTGGCAGTTCCAACCATTGTAGGTGTAATGCCTTCCTCCCACATTTACCCAAGCTAACTAGTCCACTAGAGTAAACATGTGATGAGAGGCCACTATGATGTGATTCAAATCCCCATGTATAGTTAAGGAAGTGAAACCGACAAAACTAAACCAAACTTACCTTCCACACATGCTAAAGAATCTTCAGTAGCCAAAAAACCCGTCCAAGTGCTTAACCCCTAAGGAAACTTGATTTTTCCTGATATGGACCCTCAGTCACTCCCATGACAAGCAATTAGTGTGATCGAGGTCCTCTACTCACTCCCATAACAAGGCAAGCCAACGATTGTGGACTTTTTTAGGTATTTATGTGCTAGCGACCCTAGATTTCATGCCACTTTTTTAGGGCCATGACTTAGGTCATTGCCCATAACTTTATGAAACTTTCAAAAATGATAAATAACATTGAAGAAAAGGGACTAATGAAAGAAATTTAACAAGGACATGATTGGAACCCTACTAGCCATGACATACATTTTGTCAAATGTGTCAAAAATATGCATTCTACAAGTCATAATAACAAATTTGATCAACTATTATCAACTATTAGATCATATATCAATTGTTCATTCATTTACTAATCAAAACATGATGAGAGCCATACATCAAGTTGTCATAAAATTTATTCATAACTAACATATAACCAACATAAATAACAAGGATATAATAGCCTTATAATCCATATAAATACAAGAAAATTTACCCAATGTCAAATACAAGAGGAAAAGAGCTCTTATTGACATATGCAAAATGAAACTAAGTCTGGGACTTCCACGTACCACGTGACCATAGAATAGGGTGAACCAAATCTCTCTTTTAGCCAATCATCCCTGTGCCATATTCCAAGCATGAATGTAGGATCTCATGAAACAAATCAAACAAAACCAAATCAGGGCTTCTAGAGGCCAAACCACCTCAAACCTCCACCAATGGTTCCACCCCACAGGCAGACATCACTAACCATCACCACATTGGTCTCTACCCAAGTTGTTCAGGGTTCCAGAGCATTTTTTCCAACCAGGGATTCCAGGACTAGTAACTCAACCCACAACAGCTACTAGGCTTCCAAAGCCATTGTCCAACCAGGGCTTCAAGGAGTAGTAACTCAACCCACCAAGGGATTCCAGAGCATTTTTCCAAACAAGTCTTCCAAGACTAGCCTACTGAACCCAAGCTGTTACAAGGATTCTAGAGCGTTTGTCCAACCAAGTATTCCAGGAACTAGTAACTCAACCCATAGCCAACGGAACATGGGAGCCAAACAGAAAATAAAAGGAAAGAAACCCACAACACCATGGCTATCCAGGAAATGGCAAGGCTAGGAAAATCCATTGTTGATCCAGGAAATCCTCCATGTCAATGATAGATCATAACCAAGAAACCACATGCATGTGCCATGCATGCAAAAATTAGCAAGGAAAACATACATGCAACTCAGTACCTACAAGAAAAATTAGTTGTTGTTGATCTTGATGTACCATTCCACTTTCCTGCTCTTCCTTTGCCTTCTTGCTTTGAATCCCAAGTATGCAACACTCCTCCAAGAGTGATCGAAGAAAACTCTAAGTGTCCAAGAGTGTATGTGAGAGAGAGAGAATAGAATGAGAGCTCCAAAAATGAAATGACAAAAGGTACCAACTGATCCTCATAAGCCCTTTTATTAATAAGGCCTCTATTTTCTTCATTTTCCACTATTTTCCTTAATTTTCCTCCCAACATGCAACATGTGACCTTTCACCTCCCTTTTCTCCTCTTTCCATTATTTTCATAAATAAAATGTCAATTAATTCCACTTTTCCTTTGCCATTTCCTTTTCCAATTTCAATATCCATTTATTAACCACAAGTGATCGCCATCACTATTTTTTTCCCAAAATTCAACTTCGAATACGTGTCACATGACCTTGGTTATTATTTTTCCTATATTAACTTTATTACATATAATTTTGACCAGGGTTTTTATAGAACCACCCCCCTTGGGGGAACACTGTCCTCAGTGTTCAATGACACCTACAACCAACAAGGTTGTTGAAAATAAAAACATAATTCCCATGGAGCTTTATAACTTAGCTCATGGTGGTATTTAAATCCATATACATATCTATACATATAGAAATAATCACACCAAAACACATGCCAAAAACATTTTCTCAACTGGAAAATATAGAAGGATATATAGCCCACATTTGATTAGCCATCTCTCATGTAGCTTCACCGGGCCCAAAGTGATTCCATTACACTTTAATATGCTCGTGTTAGGTCCCTATAATACTAGTGTATCCCCCTTTTATTAATGTTAGTGTAGCCCCATGATCCAGGTGGATATCGGTGGCCACCCACCTATTCCATTTGGACCCGCAACATCAATTCTTGCAGCTTTTCACATTCAGCACAATTTACTATTTTTAGCAGGTTTTCGGGTCTTGCACTCTCGGAGCCGTTTTGGGGCCTTAATGATCCAGGTGGATATTGGTGGCCACCCACCTCTTCCACTTGAGGCCCCACCATTGTCTCTTTCAGTTTTTTAGGTTCGGCACAACTTACTATTTTTAGCAGTTTTTCAGGTCCTAAACTTCCAGAGCCGTTTTGAGGCCCTAAACGACATTTTTTTGGGCATCGTTTGTTCGATGAATGTGATTATGTTTTAAAATAAATATTCATGGCAATAGTTGCATTCCTCGGATAGATATTTCTAAAGATGTATCATACGCGTCAAACGGAGATCGTATGCCAAAGTTACGTCCCTGGGAAGTTGAAACACCAATTTACCCAAACGGAGCCTATAGTTTTGGCGCTTCATCTCCCAGGGTTAGGTTTTTGGATGTTTAGAGTTCTCCATTGTTTCTCAATAATAAATAGACCCTCAAGCCTCATTGTAGCACAGTTCAGAGGTCTGTAGCTGCCACATCTCTTCTTAGAGATTCGCTACCAGCACCCTAGCTATTTTATTTCCATTATGTCTGTAATCATATTTCTGTTATTTGATATTAATGAAATGAAGCATTATTTCCACTGCATCTCTATTTTTATGGTTATTTCTGTATTCCATTGTGTTCTTGCATAAATCCGTATCAGTGTTATCAGAGCAATCTGCTCTTTCTTTGTTTTTCTTTGCATGTCCCCAATGAAGTCAGGGTATAAGGAGTTAGGGCTCGATCTGGTTGAACCCTTGCAAGATCAGCCTCGCAAACCCCGACGACCTCCCATGGCGGAAGAAAAGAAAGATGAGGGAGTAGGAGATCCTATCAAAATATTGCTCGAGGAGGCCCTTGAGAAAAAAAGGAACGTGATGATGGATAACTTTGCTCAGATCCTTCAACAACTGCACACCTACAACGCATCTGCATCCAACAGCCACTCTGGAGGCGCCACTCCCTTCAAGGTATAGGTAAAATTTTACATTCATGTATTTGAAGGCCAAATAGATGTAGACGTCGTAGATAGATGGTTGAATTTTCTGGAAGGGCATATCTCGGTCCATGATTTCTCTCACAGAGAAAAGATTATTTTTACACTCCTCAAAGCTGCCCCCCATGTCAAAGACTAGTGGGAAACCTACTGTGAGCAAGAGAACGAAGGGAAACCCTCTCCGTTCTCGGCCACACCCACTTGGAATTTGTTCCAAGATGGCATCAAGGAACAATATTACCCCGTGGGGAGCTATGAGGACAAATACATCCAATGGACCACGCTGCGGCAACAAAGGGATCAAGATGTGCACGAACTGATGAATCTGTTCCATACACTGTGCACAAAGTTGGGTATTAAATATTTAGAGAGACATTTGGTGCTCAAGTACTGCTATTTTTTACACAAACACATTCAGGAGGAAATGGAGTTCTTTGACATTACATCGCTTGGCATGGCATACCGCTATGCCGCCAAGATCAAGTAGAAATTTAAGCAGAAGAAGCGAGACTTTGGATCTGCGAATCCGAAAGGTGCCCCCGAACCAAATAAAAAGGAGCAAGGCCAAAGCAGTGCAACTCAGAACAACACCACAAATCCAAAGAAGGACACAAGGAAGTGGTGTGAATTTCATAACATCCCCACTCACAGCACAAACGATTGTCGGGCCAAACAGTCATTGGTGACCGAACTAAAGGCACCCAAATCAGATGCATTTTCTGATCCTGAGTCAGAACCAGACAAAGGCAATGACAAAGGGAAGCAAATCATTGATGCAGATCCCAGTGCCATTTTTGCCACCACCAAGATCCAAAGGGAGGATCTAGAGGATCCAGAGGAGGGGGAGTGCCTCTTCCATTCGTAGATGTGGGTGAAGGGTTCTCCGCTGCAATTTCTTGTCGATAGCGGAAGCCAAAAGAACCTCATTTCAGTAGAGGTCATGAAGTGGCTTGGCCTACTGACCATAGAACACCCGCAGCCATATACCATCCGGTGGCTCCATCCAGGGAGAGATCTCCACATCTGCCAGCAGTGCCGCCTTCCGTACAATATCAAGCCATTCACAGATGAGGTATTGTGTGATGTTGCTCCTCTTGATGTAGCTAATGTATTATTGGGCCAACCATACTTATGGAGGCGACATGCTGTGTATGAGTCTAGGCCTTGTGTTGTTGTTATTACTTTGGGAAATAACTTGTATAGGATACCAGAGGTAGTACTGCCTCCTGTAATCTCTTTAACTACTGCAAAACAACGCAGTAAGATTGTTTCCCAAACCAGGAAATTTATTTTCCATACAACTCGCTCACAGGGAAAGAATAATATTGTGGCCACAACTTCGAAACGGGGTTCCCCTACACGGCTGCAGCAGATGGACAAAGTCAGGAAGGAATACAAGGAAATCTTCTCCTCACTCATAGAGGTTCTTCTACACCGTCAGGACAATCACTCCATTGATCTGACCCCCGACGCACCACTGCCTGATGTTGCCATACCTCATGCAACTACACAGAAAGAATCGACACGTGTACTGTCTAAGGCTAATAAAGAAACAAAATTTACTAAATGCATCCAGCATGTCTACCCACAGGTCCATGACATCTTCGAAAAATCTAGTAACCAGTTCAACAAAATTTGCCTCATCTCCTAGAAGATCTCAACACAATGGGGACCATTGCTTCCTAAGGAGGGAGGAATGATCCAGGTGGATATCGGTGGCCACCCACCTATTCCATTTGGACCCGCACCATCAATTCTTGTAGCTTTTCACATTTAGCACAACTTACTATTTTTAGTAGGTTTTCGGCTCCTGCACTCCCGGAGCCGTTTTGAGGCCTTAATGATCCAGATGGATATTGGTGGCCACCCACCTATTCCACTTGGGGCCCCACCATTGTCTCTTTTAGTTTTTCAGTTTCGGCACAACTTACTATTTTTAGTAGTTTTTCGAGTCCTGAACTTCCAGAGCCATTTTGAGGCCCTAAACGACGTTTTTTGGGCATTGTTTGTTCGGAAAATGTGATTCCGTTACAAAATCAATATTCAAGGCAACAATTGTATTCCTCGGATAGATCTTTCTAACGATGTATCATACACGTCAATGAATATCGTATGCCAAAGTTACATCCTCGGGAAGTTGAAACATCAATTTACCCAAACGGGGCCCATAGTTTTGGCGCTTCATCTCCCAGGGTTAGTTTTTTGGATGTTTAGAGTTCTCCATTGTTTCTTAATAATAAATAGGCCCTCGAGCCTCATTGTAATACATTTCAGAGGTCTGTAGCCTCCACATCTCTTCTCAGAGATTTGCCACTAGCACCCTAGCTATTTTATTTCCATTATGTTTGTAATCATATTTCTGTTATTTGATATTAGTGAAATGAAGCATTATTTCCACGACATCTCTATGTTTACGGTTATTTCTGTATTCCGTTGCGTTCCTACATAAATCTAGATCACCCCATATTGCTATTGTTATGTCCACGTATCCCCCATGTTTTTATTGTTGTTCCCCATAGAAGCCCATTATTTGTTGTGTCCTTACATTATTATTGTTACGTAGGCTCTAATTATATTGTGATCCCTTAGACTCCTATATATACCAAGAAGGTCTTATCATTTGTATAATCCAAGAATTGTTCATTTATGTAATGTAAAGGAGGTTTCCCCCTTGAAGAGTATAATTTTTAAGTTATATATCTATATTTTCTTCTATTTTGTGAGATAGTTGCATAACATTTAGTATTAGAGCTTTGGATTCTAGGGTTTTGCCGCTTCAAACAAGCCATCGTGGAATTTTCTCTATAACGCTTTTTATATGAACCTTCATAAGTTGAAATTGCAACCACATGGATCTGAAATCTTGGTGAACTTTGTTCCATACTTTCATATCATGGTTCACTATATTTTCTGAGATGCGGTTCGAAGAACTTAGGGTGTTTTCATGCTCCAGAATGCAATCTCAAACAAGTGACTGAGGGAAAATCGTCATAATTTTCTCTTCAATCATATGATTGGAATTTCATAAAATTTTACAGAAATATAACAAACAACAGTTTCTTTTATATCAATTTCAAGGCCGAAGGATGAAACAATGACAGGTTGCATTATTTACAAGTTTTCTCTACTGAACCAGTTCATAATTAGGTCATTGTTGGATATTTGACATAACATTATCTTGAATAATCCAATTTTGGTCTGAATTGTGGCATTAGAAAGAATTCTTAGAGGGCTACCACAGAAAGTAATTTTAGACCTTTGAGATCCGAAATTACATAGATACAACAACTTCAATATCAAGCTCCTAAAAAGGAAGAAAAAGTATTGGGTTCTAAAATGTATCCCAAACAAAAGAAATCTACACCCATTAAGCCTTCAGAAATCTCTACTATGACGCATGAAGAGGACGAATTGCAACATGATATATCAAAATTACGGGACCAAGTGCAACAAATTTCACTCTCACAAAGAGAAACCAAAGATGAACTAAAAGAGGACATGGAGGGTTTAAAATCAAACATGGAAGGCTTGAAGGATGGATTAAAAGTAGACATGGAAGGTTTTAAGGATGGATTAAAAGAGGAAATGGGAGCTAAGATGGATGGTGTTGGCCACCTATAAAATTTTTTCTATCAAAAGGTGGCCAAAAATTTTTTTAGCCTTCAAGAAATAGTTTCATTGCCAAAATTTTATCTCTTGAAGCCTCTTGAAGACCTCATGCCCTTGTCTAAAAATCTTCACTGCTGTTTCCCCTCAGAACTCAGAAATTCTGTTAAAAATTCCATGAGAAAAGACTGCTGCAAAATCCCCTTTCTCCCCTTCCTCCACTCAGAAACTACCCTTCATTTTTACTCTATTTTTCCCCATCATTTTCCTCTATTTTCCATTTTCCTCATCTCCCCTTCATAAAATCTCCTTTGCAGAGTTTAAAAATCCTTTCTGAACTCTGCCAAAAACCTCAAATCCTTTTAAAAACCATGGAAAATCCATTAAAAATGCCTTTATTGTATTACAGACTTAAGCCCCCTCGGGTTAAGCCTCAAACCACTTCCCCTCCATGTGCCCCAGTGCGAGAACAAAGCACTAGCCATCCAAGCGCTTATCGCATTGTAAAAATCCAAGTACGCAAGTCTTTTTGCCATTACAACAGTTCCGATGCGATTGGCCCTTTATATATACGCCCAAGGCATATTATATTTCACAGAGACCAAAGGCCCCGCAGTCGGGCGCCTATCCATATCATTACATACATATTCCGCCTGACAGTAAAACTTTTTTTTATATTGAAAATTTGGGTTTTCATGAAGTATTAAGGTTTTCTGCCATGTATGATAAAAACAAATCTCCACCATTGATCTTGAGCCGATCAAACGGCCTGCGTAATATCACATCACAAATGTTTGATAGATGCATTTCCATTTCATGCCACCTTCGATTGCGATGGCCCGATCGCGCAATCGCATCGGCCCTCCCGATCGCGCAATTGCATCGGCGATTTTCGTTACACACTCCCTCTTTCCCCCGCCGATTGCGATCCTCCGATCGGATCTGGACCATCCACGTGTCTAGATCAGATGGCCTAGATATTTCCTGAATGGTTTCATCACCTTTCCCCTTTCCACTGTATGTTTTTCAACTAATCCCTACCGTCGATCTCTGGGCGATCGACGGATCTGATTTATTCTCTTCCTCCACTCTTGTTTGACCTCCTCTAAACAAATCCCCACCATTGGATGATGCCATCCAATGGCCGTGCTCCTCCCTACAGCCTTCTAAGTAGTTTTACCCAAAACGCACGATTTCTTAATTGGTTTCGTGTTTTGTAGGTAATTAATGGTTTTCCATTATATTAAAAGAAAAGCCGAAGGATGGGAGTGACAATTCCCGCGCCTTTGATTCATCAAAGGGAACCATTCGCTGGGCTCAACTCTACATCTCATCAATGTTTCACGAGGCATTGATGCCATATGAGCCTTGCGCGGCCTGCACATCAACGAGACACAACAATACATAAAAGAAGCAAAGAGTATCAGTGTTAAAAGATCTAAGCCAAAGCAGAAACTCATGTTTGAAGATTTCCTAGCACAGTTTGAAGGATTAACGCACACATTCAGCAAATCAAAAGCCTAAATCCACGGATAAATACGTCATAAAGACTGGAAGACACAGGATAAGCCTGATCAAACCTAAAACACAAATCTCAAGTAACTTAAAGGTGTTTCAGGAAGAGACGAAGACATATGTCGATCCGAGAAAGCCTCCACCGCCACAAGCAGAGGCCAATCGAACCCTCTCCAGCTCCTAAAGGCACCTGCAGCCTTACAGAAATCAAAGAAGGCTTAGCCATTACCTGAACAAGAGGTGTTTGCCTGAAGACAACTGAACAATTAATACAAATCAAAAATTTTATCTCTAATTGTCGGCAAAACTATTTTTAAAGATTAAGAACAGTCCAGAAACAAATCTTTTCAATCATTAGGCCTCGGGAAGCAGAAAACGAGTTACTTCGACATGGCATAGAGCCTCAAAGGTCAACAAAAGCTCCCACTGAGCTTAATCCTAAGTGTAAATCAATTAATGCAGATAAACATCTATAAATTTCTTCATCGAGCCCCTCAAAGGCCGAGAAGTCATCAGTCTGTATTAATTGACCCAGGAGATCTTTTATCAGATCCCACCTCCTCATTCTTCTATAAATACTTTTGTAGAAGATGAGAAATCTTTGGTCTTGGGACATCTGAATGCATATAATAGTTTTCTAAAGCTACTGTTGCCCTGTTTGCAACTTGAAGATACATAAGCTGATATGAGAAGTTTGAAGTTGTAGAGACCCACCGAGCTTGCTGATTGTAACTGGTTTGAACATCAAATACAAGCTGCTGATTTATGGGATCTTGATTTATGTCAATGGTGATGTGTTCTTCACTGTCAATGGTTATTTTCTTTAATGTTTTCACTCTGTCCATTTTCTCTAATAAAGAACAGCAAATGTAGAGCTAGGATTTACTCTCAATAGTACCCTACTCTTACTAAAAGCTTTATTTCTATGTTTTCTTCATTCAAAAGTTCTCTTTAAAGAGTATATTGAAGCAAGTTGGTTTCAAAGAACTTGCCTGATCTGAATTTCTCTTTGTGATTATTATCTGTGTTTCCTTTAGAGTATATTGAAGCAGGTTGGTTTCAAAGCACTTGCCTGATCTAAATTGCTCTTTGTGACTGTTATCTGTGTTTTTCTTATAGAATATGCTGAAAGAAGGGTAGTTTGAAGGCACTCACCTGATCTTTTCCTATTCCAACTATTTTTTAAATGTTTTCTAACTGAAAGTACTTCAATGCAGGCTGGTTTAAAAGCACTTACCTGATCTCAGAATAATTTTATGTTTTTCCCTAAGTACATGCCGAAGCAAAATAGTTTGAAAGCACTTATTTGATCTTAGGTCGTTCACTGTTCTTCATTTGTTTTATTCTCCATTTCCTATCTGTTCCACTCCATAAAATCAACTTAAGGGATCCTTTTGACATAAGTGACTTGCCCCATAGATCTTCCTTGAACCTTGCTGTCCAATTAAAATCCCCCTATAACTCCATAGCCCAATGGGTTAAAACTTTCTTTGCCTTTTCTGTCAGCCGAATCATTCCTTCACTTGCAGACAGCTTCACCCTTTATTTTGAATTGCCTTCACCTTCATCATGTCTTTGCCCAACCAAAAAATAAACAAACAAAACCCATGCTCTTCATAACTAGCCTAATACCACATTTCAGGTTTCAAAGATCACATCTTTAAACTCATTCATAGAGAGATCCCTCTCTGGATTCAGGAGGGCTAGATCCTTGAATCCCAAAGCGGTTTGATGTTTTCTTATCTTTTGGTTTTGCCAATCTGGACAAAACATAGGAACCCCAACATAATGGCGACCATACTGGGGAGTGAAATCTGAGAGTCCATAATAGCTAACATTGGTCTGTGTCCCATTGTCATTGCCAACATAATGACGACTCCACTAGGGAGTGAAATCTGAAAGTCCATAACTGCTAACATTGGTCTGTGTCCCATTGTCATCGCCAACATAATGGCGACTCCACTGGGGAGCTTTCTGAGTTCATAGTTGCTTGGCCAACTTTTATAAACTCCTTAGTTTTCCTTACAACCACAGAAACTCAGAAAACCCAAAAATATTTCTGATTGGTATTCAATAAACATGGTAGTGGACCATAAAACCTTTTACCTCCAAAGGAGCTAAAAACTTCCACTTGGCGACTCCACAATCCTACAAACCTTAAGACTCCACTGGGAGGACCCATAATCATTATAAAATCATTCAAACTCAGTAAGAAGGCTTCCAGGATTAAAGTTTTCTTAGCAAAAGATCAGTTAACCTCTCAAAAATTGTCATATCTGGTTAACACTTTTCTTGTTTAGATTGGGTCTGAAAGGCACAACATAGTGGCTCCTAGAAAGATTCATACTAGAGCTCGCCCTGACCCTGAAAAATTACTTAGGAAGTCTCCTAAGATAAAATTTTCAACTGCTTTCAAATCACCCTTGAGAGCTAATTCAGTTCCTAAAAAACTTGCAACTCTATAGCAATCACAAGTAGATCTAAGAAATCCATTTAGAACACGATCACTCGATGACTTAGATCAGCTAGATTCAGAGTCTTCACTTTCATTCTCGGAACAAAGTGAACATCCTGGTAGTAGAGAAACCACACCACCTGATTTGTATTTCCTTCTTAATTTAGGTGTCTCTCATCCAAGATTAGCTCAGCAATCTATCCTTGGTCCATCCACCTCTGTTCATCCAACATCCACTATCCAAACCACTCCACTCCAGCCCACTGTCCCTTTTCTTAATCCATCTCTTGTGAATCCACCTCCGCCTCCAATCATGGCAGCATGGTATGCCCCCTTGGTGCTGCCCCAGCCTTTAGCTCCTTTACCCAATGAATATCAGTCTCAGATTCTTCATTTCACTGGTAAAGAATCCAACACCGCTCAACACCATGTAGATAGAAAGGGAGATGCCTTTGACTACATGGAAATAGAGGATGAAACAATTAAGATGAGGATCTTCGCTCAAATTTTAGGAGGAGAAGTGAAGAAATGGTTTAAAGCTTTGCCTCCTAATGGCATTAACGATCTTCCCGCCTTACATCAAATTTTCATTAACAAGTGGGAAGTTAGAAGCAACCCTCTCCAAATCCTAGCCGAATATAAGAATCTTAAAAGAAATCTAGGAGAGAGTGTCCAGGACTATTCTACAAGATTTAATAGTATCTACAATGCTCTTCCACCCCACATGAAACCTCCCCAAGGAATGACCCTAGTGAAATACCCTGAAGGCTTTGATGCTGATATGGCCTACCAGCTTAGGGAAAGAGATTATAATACATTGGAATACATGCAGAAAGGAGCAGTGAGTGTTGAGGCAAACTTGATTGAGAAAAGAGCCAAGATGAGGGCTGAGAAAAAGGTAACCTATAGGGATGACATCATAGCTTCTGCATCTAATCCCAAATATGATAGTCTAGCCAAAACCATGGAGAGACTAGGAAAAATGGTAGAAAATTTGACTATCCAAGTCAGCAATCAGAACAGGAACCAAAATCAAAACCAGAACTTTAGGAGAAATAACCCCACAAATAGAAAAAGAGACTCTGATCAAAAGGTCATCCCTCCATTCCAAGAGAACTTCCTTGATGAGGATGAAGAAATAATAGAGGAGTCAGAGGACACTGACATGAATATGATGGATGTGGATGAACTAGACCATACCTTTCCCACAGAAGAAGACCAGGCCTCGTACTCACATTGGAACAAGGAAGGGTTGGAAACTGAGAACTATAGGTTAGGATTCGAAAGTGCCATGATGCAGGTCCGAGAATAATATGACCTTAGGAGCAAAAAGAACATGGATGATCCCAAACCAAAGGCCTCTGAAATCACCATTAAGAAAAAGCCTAGAAAGACTCCTAAAGTGACTGCTGAAAGCAGTAAATCTGCAACTGAAAATTCTGGTAAAAACAAGGATAAGGACATTCAAACCAGTGACAAATCAAGTCAAGAACCTAGCAGCACTAGCATTGTAGCTAATTCTCCTGATAAAATAGCTTCAAACATTGTACACACTGAAAATCAGCAACCTAATATTACTAGTAAAATGGTGCCCAACAAGACAGAATTAAACCTCTCAAAGAGTCAGTCTACTTTTAATTTGGAAAGTGGGATTGCCAAAATTAAAATTTCTGTCCCTCTCATTGAGTTGGCCACCCAGGATGTATATAAGAGTCAAATTTTGAAAGCTTTAAACTTAGGAGAAAACAGTGACACCGTCAATTTGAATGATGAGCAACCGACTCTCTTGTTTGGCCCAAAAATTGAAGGGAAATTTCAAGAAGGGGTAGTACCTCCTTTCTATGTCAGCCTCAATATCCATGACAAAATCCTGCATAATGCTATGCATGACTCTGGAGCCTCACACAACCTTATGCCAAAGGTGATAATGGAAAGGCTAGGACTAGAAATAAACAGACCTTACAAGGATTTATATTCTTTTGACTCTATCAGAGTGAAGTCCCTTGGCCTAATTAAAGACCTTTGTGTGAGTTTGACTCAAATCCCAGCGAAGTGCATGGTTATGGATGTTATGGTGGCTGATGTGCCTCCTAAGTATGGCATGTTGTTGTGAAGATCATGGGGTGCCAAGCTGCAAGGCACAATGCAGATGGATGGGACATATGCCACTATCCCTGTCTTTAGCCAGCTTAGAAGACTGTACAGAGAGGTGCACATGAAATTCATGGTCAGTAGCCCACAAAAGCCTGAAAATTCCCCCATTTACTCTGTCCATACTAACCTGGATTCGTTTATCTTTTACAATAATGAATCCACAAATAAGTTAGAGCTAGAAGACAGTGACTCCGATAACCAGTTAGAGGCCCCAAATCTAGAAATAATGGCAGTTCTAGGTATGGAAGAAAACGAGAGAGAAACTTTTGAACAGTGCGTTCAAACAACAAACCAGAGTGAACAAAGCCAAGATGGAAAACAACAAACTACCTGTCACGCTGAACTCTATGAAAATCTCGAGGAACGAGACCCATCACGACATGTTGCGGATCTTAGAACAGAGCATAATGATGAACGAGGAAATAGGGATGAAAACGATGTTAACAATCCCTTATGTTGCATGAACTTCGACGGGTCTTGCACTAAAAAGAGTGTGGGAGTCGGGGTATGGTTGGTTGACATTGAAAACAATTACTCCGAGAGCCATGCTTTCAGGCTAGATTTCAAATGCACTAACAACATCGCAAAATATGAGGCTCTCATCCTAGGTTTGCGTCTATTGAAAGAACTAGGAGCCAAGAAGATAATTTTTTAGGGAGACTCAGAATTAGTCATCAAACAGCTAAATGGAGAATATGCCATTAAGCATCCTAGACTAAGGATATACCGAAATAATGCCGTAAATTTCCTGAACACATTTACAAAATATGAACTTGTGTTTGTCCCAAGGAGTCAAAAAATAATTGCAAACGGATTGGCCTGTGCTGCTAGTTCATGCCAGGAATCACCTAGTGACAAACAGATCATCATTCAAAAAAAATATAGACCTGTAGTGCCAGATAATGAGAAATATTGGCAGGTCTTTGAGGGCGACAAACAGATAGAGGATTTCTTGCTTGGCAGGAACGACTTTGAATTATCTAATCTAGATTCTAAATCTGATGAAAATTGCCTAAACGAAGAGCCCCCTGAAGAAGAAAAACCATCCGGTCCCGTAAAAATCAACATGTTAACTAAAAAACTTGGAACTCATACTGAAGAATACGAGGATGCAAAAAACAAAGACGTTGAGGTGCTTCCGTCAAAAGACAAGAACATACCTAGTGGGCTAGCACCATTAGAAGAACTTTTTTATTTTAACGACGTAGCAAAGAAACCCACTGTAGAATACACAGAGTCTGATGTCAACGAATCCAACGTAGGCACCGAGGATGAGCCTAAAATGATTAAAATAGCTAGGTCCTTGCCAGTAAACATGAAAAAGAAATGCATTGACTTGTTTAAAGAGTTTTTTGATGTGTTTTCCTGGAGCTATGAAGACTTAAAAGCCTACGATACAGAAATCATCCAGCACAAGATCCCATTGAAAGAAAACCAAAAACCTTTTAAGCAAAAACTGCGTCGAATTAATCCAATGCAACTGCCTCTAGTGGAAAAGGAAATCAAGAAAATGTATGAGGTAGGAATCATTGTGCCTATGAGGTTTTCAGATTGGGTTTCTAACCTTATAGCTGTGAGGAAAAAGACAGGAGAAATCAGACTGTGCATTGATTTCCAAAACCTTAACAGAGCCTCCCTAAAAGACAATTACCCTTTACCCAAAATGGAACTCATCCTACAAAGGGTAGTTGGTTTAAAGAGGATTTCCTTGTTAGATGGCTTTTCAGGGTATAACCAAGTTTTAGTACTCCCAGACGACCAACTCAAGACAACTTTCACCACTCCTTAGGGCACTTTCATGTATGTGAAAATGCCTTTTGGATTAATGAATGCTGGGGCCACTTTTCAAAGGGCCATGGACATTGCATTTTCAGAGGAGATATGGCACTTCATTATAATTTACCTTGATGACATAATAGTTTATTCCAAATTTGATGAAGAACACCTTAAACATCTAAGAAAGGTCTTTGAAAAATGTAGAAGATATGGGCTATCTTTAAATCCCAAAAAGACAGTATTTGGCCTACAAGAGGGTAAACTCCTTGGCCATATTATATCATAAAAGGGGATTAAAATAGATCCAAAAAGAGTTGAGGGAATATTACAGATTAGCCAACCAAGGAACATAAAAGAAGTACAGTCCTTTACTTGAAAAAATAACTTCTTAAGGAGGTTTATTCCCAACTTAGCAGAGCTCCTTAGAAACATGACTAATATGCTCAAAAAGGAAGTAGGAGTGAAGTGGACTGTAGAAGCCAAAAGATCCTTCGAATTGGTAAAACATGCACTCACCCAGGCACCAGTCCTAATCAGCCCAGACTTTTCAAAAGATTTCCTTATTTTCTCCTTTGCCTTAGAACATACTGTGGCTGCAGTCCTGTTGCGGAAAAACCCAGAGGGACAAGAACAGCCTATTTCTTTTTTCAGCAAGGATTTAAGGGATGCACCCTTGAAATATAACATAATGGAAAAACAGGCCTATGCTTTGGTAAAGCCCTTAAAAGACTTCAGGGTGTATATTCTACATTCCCACATCATTGCTTATGTGCCTAACATAGTGGTAAAAGACATCTTGTCACAAGACCCGGATGGAAAGAGGGGAAAATGGATTGTTGTAATATTAGAGTATGATTTGGATATCAAACCCACCAAACTCATTAAAGGTCAGAGCTTAGCTCAATTAATGGCTGAATCTAATCTACAAGCCCTTGAAATTAACATGGTAGATGCCTTGGATGAACAGGAACAATTACCTGCTCCCACTGTGGAAGAGCAGTTCCAAAACTCACCTTGGTACGCTGACATCTTGTATGTGCTTACAAATCTTAATGCTCCTCCTGATTTATCAAAAAAAAAGGCAAGGTTTTTAAAGTTGAAAGCTAGGAATTATTGCATTTTAGATGAATGTTTATATTGGAAAAGTGCTAATGGTTTATTGATTAAATGTTTTCCTGAAGTTGATGCGGAGAGGATCAAGCATGAATTCCATGAAGGAGAGTGTGGAGGTCATCTCTATTGGAAAAACACAACCATAAAATCCTTAGAGCTGGCTATTACTAACCCACCCTTTTCCAAGATGTCCATAAAATGATAGTTTCCTATCACAAATGCCAAATTTTCGAGGGCAAAAGAAAACTCCTACTTTACCATTACAACCTATCACTGTTAAAGATCCTTTTCAACAGTGGGGCCTAGATTTCATAGGAGAAATCCATCCTGCTTCATCTGCCCAACACAAATGGATTCTCACAGCCACTGACTACTGCACAAAGTGGATAGAGGCCATCCCTTCTAGGAATGCCACAGATTCTGTCATATAAAATTTCTTGAAGACCATATCCTGTCTAGATTCGGCTACCCTAGGAAGATTATTATTGATAATGCTGCTGATTTTGGTTCCAAAAATATGATTGATTTTTGTCATAGGTATCAGATTATACTTGTTCATTCTACTGCTTATTACCCTCAAGGTAATGGGCTAGCAGAATCATCAAATAAAAGTTTGGTGACCATCATCAAGAAGCTTCTTGAGGAGAATAAAAAATCATGGCATAAAAAGTTGGTGCATGCTTTGTGGGCAGACAAATTGACCACAAAGAAGTCCATTGGAATGTCCACTTACCATCTTGTTTATGGAGCAGATACAGTGTTTCCTACCAGCGTAGGTGTACCAGTGATAAAATTAGTCCTAGAAACACAGTCAGAATATGACAATATGATAAGGAGGATCAATCAGAAAATACATCTCCAGCAATCAAGGGAAGAGGTCTACAACAGAGCTCAGAAGGTGCAAGAGAACATAAAGAAGTTGTTTGACAAGAGAATAAAGGCTTGTGACTTCAACATTGGAGACAAGGTACTCAAGTGGGACTCCAGAAGAGAAGATAAGGGTAAACATGGCAAATTTGATAGTTTGTGGCAAGGTCCTTACATTATTCAGTCCACCATTGGTCCAAATGCCTTTTTTCTGCAAGAGTTAGATGGCACAGATCTGTTTGGGGGTCCTGTCAATGGCAGGGTGCTCAAGCATTACTACTACTAAGTTCAATTTTAAAGCTTTCATTTCCATTGTAAATACCATTGCTTTGTTCAGTTTCACAAAAAAGAAAAATACAAAAACAATGAAATATAGAAAAGAGGGTAGATTGTAAAAACAATAAAGGTACAACCCCATACCAACAAAAAGAGAAACAAATCTGAAAGTGTGCAAGCCTAAATGCCACTCCTGAAAAACACACTTCTAGTTAGTCAAACAGCCTAATCTTGACTAATTAGTTTTAAATTTACTACTGATAGGATAGTGAATTCGATTTGCCAAACTGTTTAAACTTGGATTATCAGTAGATAGATTAAGATATAAATTAAAGGTTCAAACATGCTCAAAACCTGAACCTAAGTTTCCAAGCAAGAATTGAATCCAATATATTTTTAATTCTGAGTCAAAACAGAGGTAAATTTGGTTCTAATCAGCTCAAAATCTGAACCAGTCAGACAAAGAAGGACCAGTTCAAACAAAGTCAAAACGGCGCTGTAAAAAGGTGAAGGAAGTGCTTGAACTTTCAGATCTTAAGCCTTCCATTTTGATTTAAATCTTCTGCAAAATAAATATCTATGTGCAGCTTGTTTTTCATGCCATAGATCACAGCAAGTCAAACAGCTTAATCTTGACTTGACTGTTTTTAAATTTCTGTTGTAGAATTTAGAGAATAAAATATGTTAGACTATTTAATCCTAACAGATTGGTAGATTAGGTAGAGAAACATATGAAATCAACAGTTTAATCTGAGTTCATGGAGAAATAAGGAGTAGAACTAGATTAGATTTCTTGTTTTCAAAAGAATAAAATGTTGTAAAAGAGTTTTCCAATCCAAGTGCACTCTAATGAAGAAAAAATGTTAGATCAGTAGGATTGGGTAGGTAGAAAGCTGGTTGATGAAGATCCATTGTTTTTCCTGGCTGCTAATATGTTTTCAGAAAACTTCAAGAAATAGTTTCATTGCCAAAATTTTATCTCTTGAAGCCTCTTGAAGACCTCATGCCCTTGTCTAAAAATCTTCACTGTTGTTTCCCTTCAGAACTCAAAAATTTTGTTAAGAATTCCATGAGAAAAGACTACTGCAAAATCCCCTTTCTCCCCTTCCTCCACTCAGAAACTAACCTTCATTTTTATTCTCTTTTTCCCCATCATTTTCCTCTATTTTCCATCTTCCTCATCTCTCCTTCATATAACCCCTTTACAGAGTTTAAAACTCCTTTTTAAACTCTGCCGAAACCTCCAAATCCATTTAAAAACTCTGAAAATATCATAAAAAGACAAGTATTTTGACTATGGGTTTAAGCCCCTTTGGGCTGAATCCAAACCACTCACCCACTGTATGCCCATGGTGCTAAGACCAACCGCTAAGTCCTTTTCGGCGCTTATCACATCGCACAAATACAAGCGCACAAGTCTTTGTGCCATGCTGAAAATTTTCGATGCAATTAAGCCTGTACTTATACCCTCTGATCACATTATTATCTCATAAACCCTTTTCGCCCACACCCGGCGCTTAAAACGTTGAAATATTCACTCCCGATTCATTTTTTCCTTTGTAAAATCCAAAAAAACCCATTTATCCAAAGTATGGTTTAAATGCGTTGGAGTTACGATTTTTAAATAAAGATGGGTAGATTGAAAGATCGCATCAAAACTTCCGATGTGATTAGCCCATTTCATAAGCTTCGCCCCCCTTCCGCTTCACTCCATATAACTCTATCCGGGACCAAGAGTTACAGTCCCAAGCGCTAATCGCATCGCAAATTTTGAAAATGGTTAGATCAAAAGGACCAAGCCCGAGGCTCTGATTGCGATGGCCCGATCGCGCAATCGCATCGGCCTCCCCAATCGCAATCACATCGGCGATTTCTATCGCACCCTTACTTTCTCCCCACCGATTACAATTCTTCGATTGAAACTGGACCGTCCACGTGTCCAGATCGGATGGTCCAGATCTTTCCCGCATTATTCCATCGCCTTTCGCCTTTCCCCTTTATGTTTTTCGACTAATCCCCACCGTCGATCTCCGCGCGATTGACGGATCTGATTTATTCTCTTCCTCCACTCTCCTTTGACCGCCTCTAATGAATCCCAACCATTGGATGATGCCATCCAATGGCCCTGATCTATTCCCACACCCTCTGAAGTAGTTTAACCCAAACACAGTATTTCTTAATTGGTTTCGTGTTTTGCAGGTGATTAATGGTTGTCCATTATATTAAAAGAAAAGCCGAAGGCTGAGAATGACGATTCTCGCGCCTTTGATTCATCAAAGGGAACCATTCGCTGGGCTCAAACTCCATGTCTCGTCAATGTTTCATGAGGCATTGATTCCATATGAGCCCTGCGTGGCCTGCACATCAACAAGACACAGCAATACATAAAAGAAGCAAAGAGTATCAGTGTTAAAAGATCTAATCCAAAGAAGAAGCTCGTGTTTGAAGATTTCCTAGCATATTTTGAAGGATTGAAGCACATATTTAGCAAATCAAAAGCCTAAATCCACTGATAAAGACGTCATAAAGACCGGAAGACACAGGATGAGCCTGATCAGACCTAAAACACAGATCTCAAGTAACTTAAAGGTGATTTAGGAAGAGATGAATACATTTGTCGATCCGAGAAAGCCTCCACCGCCACAAGCAGAGGCCAATCGAACCCTCTCCAGCTCCTAAAGTCACTTGCAGCCTCACAAAAATCAAAGAAGGCTTAGTCATTACCTGAACAAGAGGTGTTTGCCTGAAGACAGCTGAACAATTAATACAAATCAAAGATCTTATCTCTAATTGTTGGCAAAACTATTTTTAAAGATTAAGAATAGCCCAGAAACAAATCTTTTCGATCATTAGGCCTTGGGGAGTAGAAACAGAGTTACTTCAACATGACACAGAGCCTCAAAAGTCAAAAAAATCTCCCACCGATCTTAATCCTAAGTGTAAATCAATTAATGCAGATAAACATCTGTAAATTTCTTCATCGAGCCCCTCAAAGGCCGAGAAGTCATCAATCTGTATTAATTGACCCAGGAGATCTTTTATCAGATCCCACCTCCTCATTCTTCTATAAATACTTCTGTAGAAGATGAGCAATTGTTGGTCTCAGGACATCTGAATGCATATAATAGTTTTCTAAAGCTACTGTTGCCCTATTTACAACTTGAAGATACATAAGCTGATATGAGAGATTTGAGGTTGTAGAGACCCATCGGCCTTGCTGATTGTAATTGGTTTGAACATCAAATACAAGCTGCTGATTTATGGGATCTTGATTTATGTCAATGGTGATGTGTTCTTCACTGTCAATTGTTATTTTCTTTAATGTTTTCACTCTGTCCACTTTCTCTGATAAAGAACAGCAAATGTAGAGCTAGGATTTACTCTCAACAGTACCCTACTCTTACTGGAAGCTTTATTTCTGTGTTTTCTTCATTTGAAAGTTCTCTTTAAAGAGTATATTAAAGCAGGTTGGTTTCAAAGCACTTGCCTGAGCTAAATTTCTCTTTGTGATTATTATCCGTGTTTCCTTTAGAGTATATTGAAGCAGGTTGGTTTCAAAGCACTTGCCTGATCTAAATTGCTCTTTGTGACTGTTATCTGTGTTTTTCTTATAGAATATGCTGAAAGCAGGGTAGTTTGAAAGCACTCTCCTTATCTTAAGCTATTCCAACTATTTTTAAAAATGTTTTCCAACTAAAATTACTTCAATGCAGGCTGGTTTAAAAGCACTTACCTGATCTTAGAATACTTTTATGTTTTTCCTAAGTACATGCCGAAGCAAAATAGTTTGAAAGAACTTATTTGCTCTTAGGTTGTTCATTGTTCTTCATTTGTTTTGTTCTCCATTTCCTATCTATTCCATTCCATAGAATCAACTTAACATATCCTTTGACATAAGTGACTTGCCCCATGGATCCTTCTTGAACCTTGCTGTCCAATTAAAATCCTCCTATGACTCCATAGCCCAATGGGTTAAAACTGTCTTTGCCTTTTCTATCAGCCGAATCATTCCTTCACTTGCAGACATCTTCACCCTTTATTTTGAACTGCCTTCACCTTCATCATGTCTTTTCCCAACCAAAAAACAAACAAACAAAACCCATGCTCTTCATAACTAGCCTAATACCACATTTCAGGTTTCAAAGATCACATCTTTAAACTCATTCATAAAGAGATCCCTCTCTGGATTCAGGAGGGCTAGATCCTTGAATCCCAAAGCGCTTTGATGTTGTCTTATCTTTTGTTTTTACCGATCTGGAAAAAACATAGGAACCCCAACATAATGGCGACTCCGCTGGGAAAAAATCTAAGTGTCATAAATTGCTAATACCTAGTCTTGTGTCCCATTGTCATCGCCAACATAATGGCGATTCCACTAGGGAAAAATCTGAGTGTCCTAAATTGCTAATACCTAATCTTGTGTCCCATTTTCATCGCCAACATAATGGCGACTCCACTGGGGATATTTTGAGTTCATAGTTGCTTGGCCAGCTTTTATAAACTCCTTAGTTTTCCATACAACCATAGAAACTTAGAAAACCCAAAAATATTTCAGATCGGTAGTCAATAAACATGGTAGTGGACCATAAAACCTTTTACCTCCAAAAGAGATAAAAACTTCCACTTGGTGACTCCACAATCCTACAGACCTTAAGACTCCACTGGGAGGAAACTTAATCATTATAAAATCATTCAAACTTAGTAAGAGGCTCTTTAGGATTAAATTTTTCTTAGCAAAAGATCAGTCAACCTCTCAAAGATTGTCATATCTGGTTAACACCTTTCTTGTTTAGTTGGGTCTGAAAAACACAGCGTAGTGGCTCCTAGAAAGATTCATACTAGAGCTCACCCTGACCCAAACCCACCTGAGACAATTGATAACCCTGAAATATTACTTAGGAAGTCTCCTAAGATAAAATTTTCAGCTATTTTCAAATCACCCTTGAGAGCTAACTCAGTTCCTGAAAACCTTGCAGCTCTACAGCAATCACAAGTAGATCTAAGAAATCCATTTAGAATATGATCACTCGATGATTTAGATCAACTAGATTCAGAGTCTTCATGTTCATCCCCGAAACAAAGTGAACATCCTGGTAGTAGAGAAACCACACCACCTGATTTTCATTTCCTTCTTAATTTAGGTGTCTCTCATCTAAGATCAGCTCAGCAATCTGTCCCTAGTCCATCCACATTTGTTAATCCAACATCCACTGTCCAAACCACTCCACTCTAGCCCACTGTCCCTTTGGTTAATCCATCTCTTGTCAATCCACCTCCACCTCCAATCATGACAGCATGGTATGCCCCCTTGGTGCTGCCCCAGCCTTTAGCTCCTTTACCTAATGAATATCAGTCTAAGATTCCTCATTTCACTGGTAAAGAATCCACCATTGCTCAACACCATGTATATAGGATGGGAGATGCTTTTGACTACATGGAAATAGAGGATGAAACAATTAAGATGAGGATCTTCGCTCAGAGTTTAGGAGGAGAAGTGAAGAAATGGTTTAAAGCTCTGCCTTCCAATATCATTAATGATCTTCTCGCCTTACATCAAACTTTCATAAAAAAAATGGGAAGTTATAAGCAACCCTCTCCAAATCCTAGCTGAATACAATAATCTTAAAAGAAATGTAGGAGAGAGTGTCCAGGATTATTCTACAAGATTTAATAGTATCTACAATGCTCTTCCACCACACATGAAACCTCCCCAAGGAATGGCCCTAGTGAAATACCCTGAAAGCTTTGATGCTGATATGGCCTACCATCTTAGGGAGAGAGATTATAATACATTGGAAGACATGCAGAAAGGAGCAGTGAGTGTTGAGGCAAACTTGATTGAGAAAAGATCCAGGATGAGGGCTGAGAAAAAGGTAACCTATAGGGATGAAAACACAGCTTATGCATCTGATCCCAAATATGATAGTCTAGCCAAAACCATGGAGAGACTAGGAAAAATGGTAGAAAATTTGACTATCCAAGTCAGCAATCAGAACAGGAACCAAAATCAAAACCAGAACTCTAGGAGAAATAACCCCCCAAATAGACAAAGAGATTCTGATCAAAAGGTCATCCCTCCATTTCAAGAGAACTTCCTTGATGAGGATGAAGGAATAATAGAAGAGTCAGAGGAAACTGACATGAATATGATGGATGTGGATGAACTATACCACGCCTTTCCCACATAAGAAAACCAGACCTTATACTCACATTGGAATGAAGAAGCGTTGGAAACTGAGGACTATAGGTTAGGATTCGAAAGTGCCATCATGCAGGTCCGAGAACAATATGACCTCAGGAGAAAAAATAACATAGATGATCCCAAACCAAAGGCCTCTGAAATCACCATTAAGAAAAGGCCTGGAAAGACTCCTAAGTGACTGCTAAAAGCAGTAAACCGACAACTGAGAATTCTGGTAAAAACAAAGATAAGGACATCCAAACCAGTGACAAATCAAGTAGAGAACCTAGCAGCACTAGCATTGCAGCTAATGCTCTTGATAAAATAGCTTCAAACATTGTACATACCGAAAATCAGCAACCTGATATTGCTAATAAAACGGTTCCCAGCAAGACATAATTAAACCTTTCAAAGAGTCAGTCTGCTTTTAATTTGTAAAGTGAGATTGCCAAAATTAAGATTTCTGTCCCCCTCGTTGAGTTGGCCACCTAGGAT